>JAPDSC010081389.1:0-38987 GCA_026290005.1 Latrodectus geometricus | reverse complement strand
TATAAAGTAGTAAATACAATGTCTATTAACAAATATTATAGGCAATGGCATTAGCGCAAAAGCAGCTATCGAGTGAAATGCCGATATAAATTAAGTAAGATGTATTTAAAATCAAAATTGAAATAAATAGAATCAAAGTAATACATTGTGAAAAATAAGCAATTCAATAAATGAAATAATAGCCAAAGCAATAACGTGAGAAAAATATATCAAATACAGAAGAATATATATTAAATACAGACGAATATGGTTGCCAAAAGTAATAAGATAAATGTTTTTACAAGTTAAATTAAGAAGTTAAAGTAGTTTGAAATTTTTAATGTAGAGTAAAAATTTAAGTGTAATCAAAGTGAAAGTAGTTGTTTTCGGGATTCTTATAAGAACTTCAATGCTTGGGTGGCCCTCTTCTGTAGTTATAAAAACTACACATTACTTCATTCTTACAAGCGATTCCCTACTTCCTGCATATTTTAAAATAAAACCAATAAGAAATGATTTGATACATGACATTAAATTTTTTTTGTTGAATTTATTACAATAAGTCTCAACATTTGCTTACAGTCAGTTCTGATTCTTAAATTAATCTCACATTTAGCATCAGATTTTTTTTTAAAAATTCTTTTTATGGAATTACAAATCAAAAACTAAAGCTAAATTTTTATGGGGTAGACTATGCTTCCATTTTGGATGTAGTTGGTTATAACATTTTAAAATCGTCATAATCTGTAAATCAAAATTAACTTAACCCACATTTACAAAAGATGACTGTAGATTCTCGAATTAAATTTAGTTATTTTACAAATGCCAAACATTAACCATTAGTTCATGGGTACTCCAAACCATCTTGACAATGTCTTCACTCTGAGAAAGTTTGGTACAATTATAAAGTGACACTAAACAAAGTTTAGGAAATTCACCTCTCTAATACTATACAGGTGGCCATCTGTATGTCCAAATGTATGCAGTATGTCTGTATAGTTTGTTGTAAGCAGTCATGTTCAGTTAGTCCTGTAAATAAAGCAACTACAGTCTTCTTGGAAAACTAGGAACAGTACTTTCCTCCTCCAGAATCTTCCATTCCTTATCCTTAGTGCATTTAATATTTCAAATCAAATAAATTCTCGCAATCTAATGTTTTCCCATTAGAATGTAATTTAAAGATTTTCCTCTTAATTTTTATTAAAGAATGATTTTTTTAAATTTAAAAAATTATTATGCTTCTGAAACGGATATTAATTTGTTTATTCCTTTAATTAAAATGCGAATTTAAATATTTAGATAAGACTGAAATAGAGTTTTGCAGTAACTAAAAAATTGTAGGAAAAATGCATTTAATTGACTAAAGTAATTATAATTATTTTATCTATGTGATTGTAAGAGAAATATTAAAAATTTCCATTTAAGGACATGCTTTAATATTTTATGAGCTAAAATTAAAAAATGTTTAGCATTAAATGCAATTAGTTATGTTTCTCAAATTAATAAAAAGTATTTTAAAGTTAAAAAAAAAAAAAAAAACTAAAAATATATTCTGCTTGAACGATTAATTAATTTCAAAGGCAAATTAAGGTTTTTTCTTCATTTGTATGGTATTTTTTTATTTTTATCAATCGTTATATATCTTATCAATAAATTAATATTCGAATTACATTTTTCTAATTTTAATTTCCACTTAATATGCGTTTGTTTAAATTAGACTTAAAGAAATTTAACATTTTTTTTCCGATAAAAGGCTTATTTCAATTAAATTTATTTGTAATATTACACAAAAAAGAGTAATTTAAAAATTAAATACTCATCTGTTAAAGATTTTCTTGCTTTTAAATGAAGTTTATTTTAGATATTAATCATGTTTGATGAACATTTTTTAAATATATATAAATAAGCCAACAATAGTTCTTTTCACATTACGTTATTCATCGTTTTGTTCATGAAAACAAAATTTCTCTGCTATTTTTCTCTTATTGGCTGATAAAAAAAAGAACTTTATTCATTATTCTTCATATTTAATGAAATAAGAAAAATACATTTTTGAGAAAATTATTTATAGCGAATTATTAACTCATAAAAAAGTTATGCAAAAATTAAACATTATTCTGAAAGGATACAAAATATAACATAAGTATTTAGATTCTGTTTCTACCATTATAAGTAAAATACCTACATTTTTATAAACTAAACATATGTGTTTAAAATATGTATTTAATGCAAATAAAGATAGCAAGTTTTTTCCACCATTCATTTACAATTTTGTCAAATTATTAAACAAAAGATTTCATCAACAAATATAGACAAATAAATAGTCAAGTTCAAATTTATCCTTTCTCTAATTTTTAAACTTTCAACTGACAATATTCTTTCCAAAGTTTATCACTTCTACTATTTTATCTATGTTGTCAGTATTATTTTCCTTAAGTAATATAATATTTATAGATATGAACAACATATCATCTATATGAGACAAGTGTGTTACAGTTTTCTAACACATATTGTCCCTGTTTTAGAAGAAAATTTAAATTATTTTCTTCAGAAAATGTCACTATGCATATAAGAAAGGTAGACTACTACAGATAATCAGGAAAAATTATTTGTTTTAACAATGAAATCACATGTTTAATTTAAATAGCACAATATTGAAAAGTTTATTTTCTCAAGTACTTATTACATTGAACTTTAAACAATTTATGCTTAATTCAATGCAGCATTTGACAATGACATCTGATACCTAATTTCTAACATCAAAAATCTATTAGGTTTATTACAAAAAAAGTTATTTCCCTTTTAAATTTATTCAGTTAAACCAACTAAGCAAGTTTATAGTGTGAAACATAATGAAACAACAGTTGTAAAAGCTTTTTTTTTTTTATAAAATAACTAACGCGCTTATATAAAGAAAATTATGGCTTTTGAGTAAAAATAGGGAATGCATGGAATTTAAATTTGAAAAGAAATTTAACAAATTTATGATTATTTAAGCTTTAAGAGTTTTCTGATTAATTTGCATCTAGAAAGTTAAAACTTTTTGTCACCAATCAGAGTTTTCTGATTAATTTGGATCTAGAAAGTTAAAAATTCTTGTCACCAATCAGAGCTTTCTGATTAATTTGCATCTAGAAAGTTAAAAATTCTTATCATCAATCAGAGTTTTCTGATTAATTTGCATCTAGAAAAATAAAAATTCTTGTCACCAATCACATCGAAAAAACATTTAACACCATTTTTCCTTTTGAATATATAAAATAATTTTAAATAATATTTTACTGCTTCTTTGATTTTTAATGCTCATTAACACTATAATGTAATAAAGATAGTATAATAATACAATAATGAAAAAATTAAAAATAGTTTAGTTCACATAAAAACTATCAACAAGATTATTATATTACAGGAAACAATAATTATTCTGCAAAGAAAATAAAAATCAAATTTTCAGTTCCATGTATGTAGATTTTTTTTTCCATTTTTTCCAGCATTTAAAACTAATGGTAAGAAAACACATTGTTTAAAAAGTAGCAAATGAATGCAATTGAATATGCTTGAGCTTAGACATTTCATTTTATATAAAATAAAGTATTTTATATAAAATGTTAACTCAAATAAATTAAAAGTTATAAGTGTTATTTTTCATTTAATGTTGAATTATGTTTTTATTGTTGCTTAGTTACAAGGATTTTCATCTTTCAGGACTTCAAGTGGATTGAGTGAAGATATCTCATTTAGTGGGACACCCAGGGGTGTACCATCACAGCTCTGAATGTGGGTATTCATAATTTAGAAGCAGGCACCAAAGAAGACTTTTAGAAATGGCCTTCCACCACCAGAGGTATCACTTCACTTAGAAGACATTGTTATCCCAACATATTTAACGTGTCTCAGCCTCCATTATTGAACACGACGGATATTCGATTGGTTCTGGATTTGAAAATATTAAAACAATAATATCCTTTGAATTATAACATTTAGATGTCGAATTTTATTCTTGTAGAATTTTCGATTGAATGAAAATTAAAAATTCTGTAGGATATTTTGCCACACCTACCAATCATTTAATTTAGATAGAGATTTTTATATCAAGTATCAAAAAAACTTTCATCTCGATTAAACTTTATGTTACAGCAGAAATATAAGTTTAACATCTAAACCTCTAATCTGAAGAGATTATTATTTATGTCAGTCTAATAGAACTCAGCTGACGTAAATAATAATTCAATTGCAGAAATGTCTTCCAAAAGATGCTTTTAAAATAAAATTAGGAACAACTTTGATAATTAAGCACCAACCCCTCAAAAATTAAGCACCAAATCTGGCACTCCCTGCGGATTTTTTAGGGTTGCTGTTTCTTATTTTAATGTTGCCAATTAAGGTTTTTTAAGCTTTTAGGTTTTTGCAGCTGTCAAATTTAGTATTTTCTTGTATTTTGTACCATTTTCTGAGATTTTTTTTTTTGTTATTAATTATTTGTATTTAGCGAGAATGCATCTTGGCAAGAAAAAAAGGAGCCAAAAACAAGTATTTTGCTTGGCAAGAAAAAAAAGTCGCCACATTTCCGATTTGGGGGGGGGGGTATATCAAATTAGTTCCAAAAATTATAAAATATTGTCAACAAATTTGTAAGCAGTTATGTATTATCGTTAGATTTATGTAAGGAATTGCAAAAGATTTTTTGGAAGTAAAAATATACATTACTTCAAAGTTTTTCCCCTAAACTTAAATATAGTATTTTATATATATATAAGGGAATATAATATTATTGATCTGTTTTCTCAAATTGTGCTTTGCTTTAGTGTTGCTTACAATTTTGTTAAAATTTATTCGTTTCATGATATATTGATATAAATAATTTTTCTCTAAGATTGCTTTAATTATGCATTTAATTAATAGATTTTAAATATCAATATTTATTAAATATACTTCACAATTTAATAAGTTACTTTTATTTAAGATTAAAATAATATATTTATATCCTAAGTCACCAGAAAACTGAAAAGATTCATTAAAATGCCCTGTTTAAAATATATGAAAACTTAACTACTTAACACAATAAATTTGTAAACTCTTCGTAGAAAATAAAATATCATATAAAAACTTACAATGAGAAATATAATTTTATAACAAAAATAAAATTGTTAATAGATTATAGAAGAATAGAATACATTGTTTCATACTAAGCAATTACCTTATCTGAGTTATATTGGCTGCAATTGTCACATGTTATCAGAATTATGTCATCAACAATTGTCACATACCATTTACAATTATCACTGAGCTAGTAAACTCATAAAAGCATGTGTAAATATGTACTAATACCCTTTATTCACGAATATACTCTTAGCATCATTTTAAGTTATCTCTTAGTATTACTTTAAATAGTTAAATAATTAGAAATTGTAATAATTTTGCTGTATCTTTTGTTGATATTTTCCACATACTATTGAAAAATAATTAATTCCTATTGTTGTGATAATACGTTTTGCGAGATTAAAAAAATTGTAATAATATTAATAAGGTTATCATGCTGTGAAATATTTGTTGTAGAGAAATAATTAATAACATTTTTTATAACAGTAATTCTAAATTATAATAAAAATATTTTAATATGTATAGCCTGTTTTTCTTCATATAAAACATACAATTTTAAATTTCGGATCTTGTTTTGGTCAGAAGTAATAATATATCTGACTTAGCATATTATTTAAAATAATGCTAAATTACTTTTCTTGTATGTATTAACATAATATAATTTTAAATTATTAATAAAAAGCACAAAACTATGAGTTCAGAGTGTCCAGAGAAAGGAAAGGTAATAGAATAAACAATTTTGAGTCACTCAAAGCAAATCATCTTAATTTAAAAAATGAGCCACTGAGTATGATGACTCATTTGTTTCCATAAACATCCATTTATTATATATTTGAAAAATTTACAATTATTATTATTATTGTTTTTCAAAACATTTACAATTATTATAGCTTTAGAAGTTTGTTGTAAATCTTCAAATATGCACTATATTAGACTGTAATTGCTCTATTATGTGCATAATATAGGTTGGGGAAAAAGTAATCCATTATTTTTTCGGTAGACGTCTGTAGTGACCGATAACTCGTGAGGTATCTATCAAACAATTTCAGATTTATGCTCGTTGGAAAGGTGACAGTTGACACTAAAATATCCTCTTGCGGTTTTTTGTTTGATTAATTCAGGTACGAGTACAAAGTTTTAAAAATGGAAGACAACAAACTGAAAATTCGATACATTTTCGTTTTTCTCTTGTAACGGCGAAAAAGATAGCAGGGTGGCTAAAATTGTGAAAGGTGTTTATCGTCCTATATAAGACTGTAACAACCAGTTACGTACAAGTTTTGTTTCGTCGATTCCGTTCGGGTGTTTTTGATGTTAGAGATGCACCTCGCATGTGGATACAGCATCGTCAAAAATGTCTATAAAATATCAAAAATGATGGAAGTTAACCGCATGTCAGCAGTCGTAACGCGCAAGACCTAAAAATCTACATGAAAGCTGTTTCAAACCTTTTTACAAAGTGAATCCGAAAGAAGTTACATAAAGTTCTCGTAAAAATAATGGATTTCTTTTTCCGCAACCTAATATAAATGTATATGACTAATGCTTCACATAATGTTACCAAATAATTTAAAAAGAACCCATATTTATTACATAATTGACTGACCTTTACGGTTAATTTTGCTTATGAAGACTCGTTTAAAAGGAACTTAAGTTTGGTTCTTGACCGCTTTAAACATTTACGGTAGAAAGAATCCCGATTTATTGAATTATAAATTAGATTCTTGATGATTCAGCCATCAGCTGCTTGTTTATTATAGATGACATTTCTTAAAATTGATTAAGCCATCGTATATATTTTTATATATTTACAGAGAAATAAATTAGGGTAGTTTTATTCAGAGCAGTTTAAGAGATTTTATTATTTGTTACAATTGTACAATTCCTTTATTGGCAGTAACTCCAAGAGCAAATATAAATGCTTTTAACAGTTCTTTTAAAAATAAATGTACATGCATTCCCAAAAGATCTGCACTGATATTAAAATTACAAGAAGTCAACAAGTATAATTGGACTTATACAAAACATCAAAGAAAAGTAACGAATACTTTTATTGCAAGACAAATTATATGCATTAAAAGAACACGTTTTCATAACTGTAAGACTGGGATCAAAATAAACAAAAAAGTTCACTTGTTGTGTCTCTCCTATCCTAATCTATCTGCAAACTGCAGTAGATGCTAATCTGCAACCATAATTTACAAGGTTTGGCCATGGTTTCCACCAAGTGTTCAACTCCATGAAATAATAAAAATTATGTATTTATGAGTTATTTCCTTCGATGGAGGCTGATAAAAAACGTAAATATAATACTTTTAAGAATGAGTCTAAATATAACTTAATAATGTAATCATTGTATTGAAGTACATTTTTAATAAAACAATCCTCAAAAAATAATTAATCAAAACAAAAAATGGCACCTATATGTTTTCAGCGATCAATTTTTCCTACCCAACAATCAAAATAAGAGAGTTAGTGACGAATATCATTATATCAAACACTTTTAAAAGCAATATTTAAATTTTAAATGGAGAGTAAACCAAATATTTCAATGCCTAGGGTGAGGAAAATTGGGAAAATGATTTACCAATATTCATTATTATCTATGAATCTGTATATCCAAATAATGATTTATTTTACTTTTCAACGTTTGCCAAATTACTCATGATTATCAATTTGAACAGAGTGTAAGTTGATCGATTCAGAGGTATATTTCTTATTACAAGAAATCAATAGGTCAATAATAAAGACTTGAACCTATTTAAATTACTTTTCGAGTAATAGGATTTGAAATCAAATTTGTAGTTAGAAAGGAAAATTTTCTTGTCTTATTTATTCTATACTACGAGTCCCATATTAGGAATGGATGTACATAAGCTTTACATCTCTGTCTAATTAACTTTCGATTCTAATATCCCTTGATGTTTAGCCAGTGCAAAAAATGACCATAAGATGACAAACTAACAAGCTTATTCGATACTGCTTTTATTTAACTTTTAAATTGTTAATGCTAAATAATTAAAATTCATATTAAGTGTGAAAAAATTAATTGTTTTGCACAGGTTTTTCATTTAATTGGTTTGCTCCTACATAATTAGTTTGCACTGATCTTTTCACTGAGTTTGACTTATCAAACTCGAGAATAAATACTTTACATTTCGGTTTCACATTAGTACTTTTAAATATTTGTTTTAAAAAAATAATATGCTAAATTAATTTTAGTAAAATGTATGTACATTGTACATAAATAGCAAAGACTACTAAATGCAATTCTTACAAACAATAATTTTTGCAGCCAGACGTAAATATCCATAAATTTGCAATATCTCGTTTAATTTTATAATAACTATAGTTTGAGGAGTTTTTGAATGCGCATTGAACAATAGAATTTATTAAAATAATATGAATAGTAAAAAGAATAGGAATAGACATAATTTGTTGAATCTAAAATCCCTTCTGTTCATGTAATTTTTAATTTTTGTTTCCGTCTTAACAGTTTACAAATTGTATTCTATACAATTTTGTCTATTCATGTACAATTAAAAAATTAATTCTTTTCTAAATATAGAAATTCGAATTCTTTAATAAAGTAACATTTATAAATAATCTTCAATCCCCTTCTTTTTTGTTTTATGAAAAAAAAATTGACTGATTTCTTATTACAATTTCATTCAAAAATAATATAATTGCACTTTGGTACATGAAGTTAATGTTCTGTGAAGAGGACGATTTTAGCTTTATCCAAAATGACGTTAATACATTACATAATCCATACATTGAGTAAACAGAACATTTATATTTATTATTTTATGAGAAATTTGCTTATAAAATCATATCATTTTCTATCACAAGAGTAAATAATGACAGAACAATAAAATAAATAATATACATACAAAAAGTATCAAAATAATTAAAAGTAAACATAAACATTTAAACTTGTTCGTATACAACTGACAAAGTATAAAATGTCTGTGTGTTTGTTTAACTTTCCAAGAATTTTTCTTCAATTTAATTAATATGTTTCACAGTCATTTCAATTTCAAATGTGGAATAAATAACGAAAACATTCTTATCATTATTCAATTAGGCTTAACATGTAACTTGTTACAAGTTATATGTTAAGCCTAATTGTAATTCGATAATGATGTATTCGTTATCGATAAGTGCGATAAGAATCATTTCTTTCATCTATTTCCCTTAGATGACATTCCTGCAAGTGATGTTTATAGAAAACAGTACATAATACTTTTATCATTGATATATCAAATGTAAGCAATTCAATATTAGTGTTGCATAAATACTGAAAATTTACCATTTTGCAAAATAATATACTGATATTGTGTTTAATAATTTCAAAGAATTATCAATTGGATCATATACAAAATCAATTGTTTTTTATATATTGTTCATTTATTGTTGAACACGTATTGACTTGTTTTACAAAGAAACCTGAAATACTAAAATAAGTTAACGTTCAATTCTTTGGCATTCAGTTCTTGAATCGGAAAAACTCAGAAATAGCTTCCGGTTTCCGGTTTCCTTCCCACAGTCGAACTTGTTTCTGAGTGTTTATCCTCCTCTCTAAAGCGCGCGAAAGTAACTGTGCAAGCAGATCCTTAGTTGGAGATACTTTATGTGTTTCACGTGTAGAATCTCTCAACGCATATTCCGAACCAATATCTTTTCAGAGTTCTCTTATGTTTGCTGGATCGTTAGAAAAGTGCTATTGAGTTTCCTTACTTTTTTCCTGATAAGTCATATTTTTTTCTAAGGTAATATAGAATCTTACTGGATTATTTTATGTTAACAGCACTTATATGTAGTGCGGAAGAAATATAATCTTTGAGTTCTAGAGATTTCTATATCTCAAATTTACCATATTAAATATGATTTCTATTTTAAGGAATGTTATCAATTGTATTTGTAAATTTAATTGAATGATCAGTATATAATATTCATTTATTGGTGATTAAAAATATACTGAAATTATCAAATACGTTAACTGATAGTTTTATAGTTTATTAATAATTAAATTGTAAGCCAGAAATTCCTTACAAAAGTTGTTATTGGTTATTAAATTTACAGATTATTGAAACTCATGAAACCTCATATTATCTGAAATAGTGTCATAATTAAAAGATAAGTAAAAATCCCTAGAGATTTTACTAGATGTTAAAAATTTCTTGTTCTGATGGATATATATTATATGAACCAAAAATACATTTTATATCTCATACTTATGACATTATAAATATAAAGGATAATTTAAGCAGATTATCCTTCATATTTCCAACAATTTCCAATAAAAAATGTTATGAAATCATAAATATGAAGGATAATTTAAACAGCTTATCCTTCATATTTATGATTTCATAAAAAATTTTTTATTGGATATTGTGTTTAAGTGTGTCAAATAATTTCACAGAAGGAAATATTTATGGACTTAGGTTCTCTACAATAAAAGAACAAGGATACCATTATAAAATTCTGTTGAACAATGTGGATATTTGATTTCTACTTTCCACATGCTCATCCATCAAGAAGTGTTCTGGGAGCCTTAGTGCTCTTCTTCTGTAACAATACATTAATATAACACTATATTATTTGAAAGTTCTGCAGGGAAGCTTTAATAAGTGATTATTATCAAATTACCTTCTATCTGTGAAGTTATATATTTTTCAAAGTTAAATATCCCAAATATCTCATAAAAGTAATACTTATAAACTTGCATATAAACTCTCTGATTCTGTAGAGTAAGTAATTATTTCCTAAAGACCTTTTCATCAAGTATCTTATTTAATATTCAGACAAATTTTCCCAATTAATTTTTAAATAATATTTTTTTTCACTTAGATCTTCTCAAGATGTTTATATTTGTTGCACATTTTATCACATTATGCATATACTTTTATTACAATTTATTTTGCATAAAATATTCATCGTTTTAAATATATATGACCTAATTCTTAAAAAAATTATTCAAGGTCAATATTTTGATTCTAGGATTGTTTTGTTTTTCTTGTTGGTCAGTTTTATACATGAGGGCTAATTAGATCGGAAACCATTAAAGTAGATTCCAAAACAGTTCTAACTACCATGAAGGAGATAGAAACTGAAACCAAAAACTGTTGAGCCAAAAACCAATGTAGTAACGAAAAGCCAATGTCCAAACTATCATTTTCAGTTTAAGAAATACTTAAAACATTCAAAATGGAAAAATTTGTTTTCCATGTAGAATCTCTTCTATTCATTTTTTCTATCATAAAATAAACTCTGCATGGTAACCAGTCATGGTATATAAAATAGCTAAGACCCCATTTAAAATTTGTTTCATTGCATAATTATAAGTTCCAAGAAAAGCACAACTATTCATTTATGTAAATGGATATATTCTTTCTTGCACAATTTAACGATAGAAAAATTTTTTAGAGATATTGGAGAAATAAGTTCCAAGAAAAGCACAACTATTCATTTATGTAAATGAAAAAATTCTTTTTTCTACAATTTATAAATATAAAAGCCTTTTAAAGATATTGAAAAAATTTATCTAAATAACAAATTTAATTAATAAATTCAAAAACATTCTTATAAGTTACATTATACCTTAACATAATTGTCAAGTGAATATTATGTTTTTAAGCTCTATATGTAAATAGGACACATTTTCACAATCTGAAAATTTATTTTAAAATTTAGAAGAAGGAGAGATTATTTGAAATCTTACTTGGTGTTGTTTTATGGTCTTATCCTTCTAGTGTAATCAATTTGCCTGATTCCTCAAAGAAAATTATGTATGTTTATAGTTTTTCGAAAATGCCGCACACTCTATCTGCTGGTTAGAGTACCTGACTACGGATGGCGAGGACTTGGCTTCGAATCCCGGCTCGGGCATGGATGTACTTTCTCTCTCTCTGTTTTCCTTGTCCTTTCCTCAGATGATGGATCAATGTGGCCCACCCTATAAACGGGTTTGTGGTGGTGTGGCGTGGGCGATGCTACTGGTACCTCTGTGACTTAGTTCACAGGCGCCCACTGGGTAACGATAAAATGAGTAGCAGTTTCCGGCCTTGTTGCGGCAAATGGGTTAATTATTCAAGGGTCCTCACCATTAGAAATAAAATAAAGTTTTTCGAAAATTTAAATAAAAATTAATTAAAGGAATATAATGAAATTTACCTCTATTGTTGATTTATTTGTAATAATTTGTAAGCATGTATTGCACTACGCATAAGGTTTATATAAATAAGTTTTTGAATAGTTCAACAAGGAAACATTTTTAGAAAACGGTTTAATAATACTGTCAATAATTCCTTTGAGATTTTCTCTCTTTTCTACTCTTTTCATCCCATTTTCTCAAAAGTGAATTAAGGGAACAGTGAAAGGAAATAAAAGTCAGTGAAACTTCTGCCATTTGAAAGAGTTTTCTGTATTTTTCAGTACTTTGATTTCATTTTTTTATTTACTACTGGTTCCTAGAGACTTATCAGTTTGAACAGAACTCTCATGGAATAATAAGAATTTCTATGATGGAAATATTTGGTTCAGAAATATAAATTTTCACTATCAATTATTGGTGCACCCAAACACCTAATTTTATGAGAAATCTATCTTGATATTTTGCTTACATTTATTACAATGATTAGTTTTATTACTTAAACATTTAGGCAATATCCCAATTTACCATATTTTACTCATAGTTTTATTTGAAATACATAGAATACAATTGAATCGTAATACAACAAATAAATTTTATAGAAAATAATAACTTTATTCGTTTATTAATATTTGCTTGTGATATTTCTTTTCTATTATTTGTAAAAGCTAGTTGACACGATAACTATTATTATGGTAAAAATATGCATTTTTTCCACTTACTTTCGAATAAAGGTATTTATGTATGTATGTGCAACTAGACATTAACGTGTAGAGTTTCATGTACTTCCAACATACATGCAGATGTTTTCTAACCTAGTAAGACAAAATAATTTTTATTCATTTGGATTCTATTCCTAAAAAAGAAAACCATTGATAAAAAGTTATTATTCATAAGAAATTTACAATAATCAAAAATGCACTATAAATAATCCAAAGCTATTTTTTCAAGAATTCATACAAAATTGAGGATCAAATGCAGTTTATTAATTTTAGCTGTCAAAGCTACTAATTGTCTAATATTACGCATTAAAAAACGCAAATTACTTTAAACGGGTAAATCAAAGGTAATTTGGTAAATCAAGGTAATTCTGTTGCAATTAGTAGAACTCAAAAACTCAATATTTATTAATATATTCAATTTTTTTAATTTTATAGAAAATCTCCAAAGTAAAAAAAAAAATCTATTTGCAGGAAATTTATAAGAAGAAAAATTTTTATAATCATGAAATGCTTTGAAAAATATAATATCTATAAGAAATCTCTCTCATAAAAACAAATTAAAATAAATATTTTTTGCTTTGTATAACATGACAGCATAGGTGTTTTCAAATAATTATATGATATAAAAAATTTTTTTATTCAAATTAGTAAAAAATCAGTAAAATTACTTGTAGTATTCTATTAAATCATTACTGACACTTGAAACGTTTATTGTGACTATCAACAATCTAACAATTATTTATATATATAATTGTTAGATTGATATATTTTTTAACTATGTTTAGTATTGTTAGATTGTTATAACAATCTAACAATTATTATATATATATATATATATATATATATATATATATATATTACATTTGTTTATGTATATTTTTATGATACATATATATAGAGCTATATAATACCAAATGACCAGAACACTAATCTTTCAACTGCCATCTTCTCAAATGAATTTCGATTACTTGCTGGTATCTAGATATTTCACAAATATTGGTAATTATTTATTCTCTCTGCAAGAAAAGGATTCCATGCTAATCCTTACATAGACAGATATGCATATAGAAAGTATAAAGAAAGCTTGTATTTCCCTTATTTAAGGAGGGCTAAATTCAAATTGGGAACATTGAAATTTAACTAAGAAAAGTAAGGTCTTGTGGATAAAATTAGTTTTATGCAACATCATTAATTATTAAAAAAATTACTGAAACCCCACAAATATTATATTACTGAAGCCTTTTTAAATCACTCTTCTGAAAAAAAATATTTCGCATTTAATTTCCATTTTTTAGAAATTATCAACTTATTAAGGTGAATTCTTTTTCAAAGAATTTTCTTTAAAAACAGAAATTTCATAAACAAAGCACAAAAATGAATTATTTTCTTATGCGAGTTGTTAATAAAATGCCCTTAGCAAAAGTTACTTTTCATTCCTAGATTTTATAAAAGCGAGAAAATTTAGAAACTATTATAGAAAAACAGCCAAAAGAATCAGGATTTAGAAATTTACTAAGAAACTTGATTAATTTCTATAGTTTTATCAGCTACTAATCCTATTAATGAAAAGGAAGTTATTGCAGAAAGTATATTATTGAAAATTTATTCTTAATAGATCAGCGAACGAAGTCTGTTTCTTTTTTAAATTTGATTCGATAAAAGTGATTGGTGAAATTGTGAAATTTATAATTTGAGTTAATTACTATGAAATAAGAATTTCATTCATTGAAATTTTAAAAATTAATTCCTGCCTCTCATTTAGATAACATTAACTAAGATTAGATGAGAGTAAATTGATTAAATAGAAGTTAAGTGTGAATACCATTTTTTAAATTTCAAAGTTAAGCGCTAAACATAATAAATTAAGAGGTTTTAATTTAAAGCATGATAAAATTTTGCAAATGACTTCATCACAATGAAAGAATACAGTTGAGAATTTACAATTGCTGCATCCAATTTCTTGTAAGGAAAAGAATGAGTAAAAAGAAAGACAGTGTGTCACTTCTGAGAAATATGAAATCTGAGAAATATGAAATCACATCTGAGAAATATGAAATTCAGAAATAAGAGATAGTATTTTGAACTTATAGCGATGACAAAAGAATAGTTACGTAAAAACGAATACCAACCATACAGCATACAATCAAACAAAAAAAGTTATATTAAACTCATTATATTATCACACATGATTATTTCCCCAGGAGAAAGATTAACATAATTGTCTGCACAACAACAAACAGATGTTCCTTAGCATGGGATATGCTTCCTCTTTTCTGCATTGGTTGCAATACATCATTTCTCCATTCTCAGCACCATGTTTTCCAACAGTTCTTGAGGTAAGAGAGCCTATTCCTCGATCAGATTCTGTTTCTATTGTTAGGGATTCACTGGATGATATAACCATACTACAAGGTGATTTCTCAAAAGCATTATGTTCCATATCAAATCAGGGTCACGCTGGTCAATACATTTGAGTGCATCTGCTCTTCCTAATAGTTGTCCTTCTCCCTCATACGCTCACGTTGGCTGTGACGTTTCGTTTCTGACGAATGCATACTCATAACCTTTCCTTAAAATTGGATGTTCTTTATTCTAACGACAAGAAGCCCTTTTCGGTAATTTCATGGCTTTCTACTTAAAATTTGCGTGGTTGTGTATCAATGTATACTGAAGTTATTAATGTTTTGGTGCAATTTTATATCTAAAACCAACTAAAAATTACTTTTAAACTAAACATCTAAAATTTTTTCTAAGGTAATGCAGAAAATATTTTGATAACTATAATTTGAGGTTACATTTCTTCATGACAAAGTGACATAAGAATGTTGCCATTTACTATAAAATATTAAATTTTTAAGAATTAAGTCAAAATATAGGCTTTTTACTCCACCAATTTATTTGATTTTGTTTAATAAATTTTTAAACAAGCCCAAAAGTATACTATTTTTATGATTTGTATGTTTACTTTTTGAGCCTATTAAGGGTACCTCTTAATTGCATATTTGTTTACCAGCAATATTTTATAGGGTTAAACTACGAAAACATTCATACACATGACTTTATCAATAATGTGTTGTATTTCATCAAATTTATGAAATTTTTCTATAAACTGTCAATATTGAATAGTATATATTTTATTTAAGATATAAAGAAAAATGTAGACATTAATTAAAAATAAAAAGATATCGTTTTAAATTTAATAACAAAAATTGTGTAGCTCCAAATATTTGTATTCATCAAAGGATCTCCTATGTCTAGTAACAATTATATCAAAATTACATTTAGCCTGGTATTCATAAATCTACTTCATTTTTATCCATGGATAATGATATCATTTAACAATTAAATCATTGGATTTGCTGAAGTAACAATCATCTTATATGTTAAAGTGAAGGTAGAGAGCAATGACTCCAAGTCAAGACACGCCTTTTCTATTATGACGTCACAACTCTACTCTCCAGCCAGGCATTCTAATGGACAACAATTTGCATGTAATTCCATATTAATAAACACGCCACGCTTACTCAGAAAGGCTTAAATTGATAGCTCATTCGCTTACGATGTCCAGTGACGATCTCATTTATTGCCCAGCGCCCGGCAACGGGGACATTTCATTCACTGGAGCGTGCTCAAGTCCCCAATCGTCGAACTCGAGGTGGTCAGTTACGGCGACCCCAGTCGACACGTGTACTATAATTGGGATAAATATAGCACGGGAGAGAGCTTTCTGGACAGCAACTCATTTATCGCTAAAGTAGGAATCGGCCGAATGAATTAATTATACGGCTTTTAAATGCACATAATAGAATGATTGTTGTGGTTCACTTAGGTGAATTATAGGACATGTAATAATTTAATTCTACATATTAAAATTTTACTAGTACAAATTTAAAATTAATAATAAACTGTTAAGCATTTTAGATATATAAATTAGTGGTTAACGGTCATAATATCAAGAAATAGGGTGATAATAACAATATTATCAATTCTTTCTTCAATTATAGTATTTTGAATTGCTTCTATAAATAACTTTTTGTTATTTCTTACTATAAAATGGCAATGCATTGCTAAAACTGAGATTTCAAGATTATTTTGGGGGCTTTATGTTCAATGTAATTCTGGTATTTATTGCGGATATTAAAGAATTCAATAATGGACCTCAAAATTTATTATTCAAATTGCTCAAAAATATACTTTTAAAAACAGATTAAACATTCAAAATAATAACTATCAGTAATGAGAAATATTAACAGTTGATTCCAAATTCAGAATATTCGAACAAATTAGCAAAATGGACGAATAATTTTTGATCAATTATAGCTGCATAAAGAAAACGTTTGATCTTTCTCTGTTGCTTAAATAATAGCGCATCAAATCCGTACGTCCCTGTTTCGAATCCAAATAAAGCAATTTTTTCGAAGATTAAAAATTAATTTAAAATTTATTACTTGTCTAAAATCTAGATGATTTTAGGATATTATCTATTGTTCGAGATGAATGTTTCTAGAATATTCTGCCTATATTATATATGAGTCCATTAAGATGGGTCCAGTTCTCCGGTCTGTTTTAAAGCGAGTATATTATGTTTCAATTATTGTGCAAAATTTAATACGTAGTTATTTCTATCTTCACGAAAATTTAATGATATTTTTATTTTAAAAAGAACAATTGTTAGTGTTGCCAAATTGAACAAATTAAATTGTATTTTGTTATTAACTATTTAAATAGACTTAATAACATAGATTGATTTTAAAGGTGGATTAACATGATTTTCAAAATATCACGCATGTTTTCTGCTTTTTAAGGAAACAAGAATTTAAATCTCATTGATTTTCCATCAAATGCCTTCATGTAGGAATATCACTGTCCATCGGATAATTTAACAATTTGCGATAAATAATTTACAAAGATTTACTATGCATTACAAGAATGCCGAATTAAGCTGGAAATATCATAAAAAAAAAAAGCAATAATATGCTTAGTCCAGTGGTCACGAGGTTATACTGGATTTAATGTGTATCACAAGATACATATTCTCTGTTTACGACTGGCTAATACCTCTTTCTACGTAGTATAAAATTTTTAATTTTTTTTTAATTTCAGAAATGTAACGTACTTTATATTAAAGCCAGATTCTGTAACAATCAGATAATCTTGTATTTGGGAGATAATCAAACACAAAACTCGTGGTTTTTGAATATCGAATAATTATTTTACATTTTAAAATTAATATCCGCAATGGAGGTTTAAAATAGATGTCAATCTAAAATTTATTTTCTGTGCCTTTTGGTGGTAAAAAAACAATGATTTAAAAAAAACGCTATTCTGCTTCCTATAGAAAATAAATATGACTTCTCAAGCAGTAAGAACCAAAAAGTTACAACCAATTCAGAAATTTGTGTTTATGATAGACATTTAAACAATTAAAAACTTATGCAAGTAATTGTTCATATGTTGCCAAAGTCTAAAGATAAGAAATGTCTTTATTACAAATGAAAATGACAAGATAGAGATATGGACAACAGGACATTTTTTTTCATATTCATTGACATAAATATGTTTTAAATGTAACAGAATTACATACAATCCTTTCCGTAATTCATATAGACAAGCAAAACATTTGTTTTCAGAATCTATGAGATAAATATGTTTGTTTAAAAATGTAACAAAGTCGCAACAACACATTTTCTGTTATCTTTATCGACAAGCAGAAAATACTTCAAATGTGACAAATATTGTTATTACAAGTCGATAGATGGCGCACCGTACAAATATATGTATTTACATCAAAATAAGATTTTGTGACAAGCGATATAAATGGGTTTTTTTTTATGTTTTGTCCGGTTAACTATATCCTGTGTTTATGAAGAACTTGATTATTTAGAATTTGGTTATTTTTATTATTAACATTATTTGATAAGTATAATTACCAATAATAGAGTTATTAGGAATATATGTGTGTTTAAAAATGTGTATTCTTAGCAATTATATATAATTCAGTAGAAGCCCAATTCTTATACTTCAATGCTAATGAACTTTTATATAATTTACCTCAATGATTTCTTTAAAAAGTTTTTTTTCGTGTGAAAACATCTTTAATTTCCTTAAAATCTAATATAAATCCTAAAATAACAATCAAACCTGTTTTATTCTCTTAATACAAATACCTTTGAGATGATTAAGATTCATTTTCCTTTTTCCGATAGTGTAATCCTACGTGTCTTCTTCTTAATACGAGAAAAATCCACACACTTCTCAATAAAACTTTCTTTCAGCAACAGTTGATCCTCCAATAATTTCTTCATTCTGGCATATTGGTCCCAGGTTTCTTTTAACTTATTCTCAAAATTGATTTTGATGGGGAAGAATAAAAAAGCAAAACACACAACTAACTTCTGAGTGAACCATTTGAAACCGAATTTCTGTGTACAAAGGTATTTTTATTTCCGTTATTGGATGTTGGGCTTTCGGAAGATTTATTGCTGTGATAGTATCGCTCGGCGGACACCCTTGGGATGTATCAATTCGAACAAAAGAAATTCAGTGAGAAAAAGCGTTCGATCATTTCTAGGTCGTGAAAAGCTTTGAAAAGAATCCTTGTGAAGAAGAAATTGCGTCGAAGTTTAGCTTTTAAATGTTAGTGAGATTGGATCTGAGCTGAGGCGAAAAAAATCTAGGAAAGAATAATTTACAACTAAAAAGTTTTTAATATTTTTATGAGATGAAAGTTTGTATTTTTAATTATAAAAGTTTGTATATGAAAATGAGTTATCAGATAATTTTTTCAATGAAACATATCATATAATTTTTGGTATTTGCTTTAAATTGTAATATATATACATTTTACTTTTCGAATGAGATTTACATACTAACAATAAAATTTATGAATATAAAGAGTAGGTCGATTTCTTATTCCCGTAATTATCTTATCGTGTATTGTTATTCTCATGAACTTTGAGAAAATATATTAAACTGCTCATAAATGTTAAGTTTTGTTGTTACTTATGACACCTGGCGAAACTAAGCCCGCTTGTCAGGTATTAGGTGAATGAAGTCGGAAGGAGCGCCTTCCGTTTTTAAACAGAGCACCCCCATAAAGTGAAAGTACGACATTTGCTCATAGATGGCAACACCATCTAGGTCTTTCAATTTAGAGATTGAAGCCAGAGAAGACCCATTTCCTGGTTTCTAACACTCCAAGAGATATTGATTTGGAATGGTAACTTTGAGGACATTGGGACCACACATATATTTTACGTGCCCCAGTCATCTTTAATGAAGACGACTGTTCTTCGATTAAACTGGAATTCGAACCCACCACTTTCCTGTAACGCGAATGACTCCTTAACCAATCAGACCACCCCGACCGCAAATGTTAAGTTATACATTTTATTTTGCTGAGAGCCAGCCAGGCTGTCAATATAGGGTGCTCTACTTTTTCAGCAGAACCGTAATTTGGTGTGGAATCCGATTTCTTCAGTACACACATGACATAGGTATTCGCTTATAGGGTAGGCAACCATTCATACTCCCTTCATACAAAGAAAGGAGAGAGAGTAAGAAAAAGTACATCTATTACGAACTGGGATTCGAACACAAGACCTAACTATTTACAGTCAGGCAAGCTGACCACTAGACAGAATAGGCGGCAGTAGTACTGAATAAATTTTTACTGTAATACATGTAAAGAATTTGCTTAAAGTTCTGTTTTAAATTATAACTTAAAGTGCATTTCATTTTATGAAATGGTGTAAAACGCATGAAAAAGTACACTAATATAAATTACAAAAATGATCAATTGGCACTTGTTGATAAGTCATTAATATTACATTGTAGGATTTTCAACGAACTCTTATATACTTACTATCACTTTTGAGGATAGTCGTGTGCATCAGACAGCGTTATTAAGACTCATAATTGGACACTAAAATGCCTTAGAATTGACCGAGTCAACAAGATCTTACCAACAAGAACACCACAAATCTTACCTCTGAACATCTACTTTCTTGTTTATTACTTGAAAAAGATGATTTGGTTCAAACTCCCCTTCTTGTTTTGGACGTCTTATTAGTTAATGGTTTCATGGATTTGATTTAGTTCATTGGCTAACCAGATCGGATAAAAAATAACAACGTCACAAAAATGATCATATCCTTAAAAATATACTTTATATTATGACTTGAGAAATGTAGTGTAATATGTAAAATTATTAAGGTTCGCATTTTTCGAAAATAACAAAACACTAAATTTTGACATTTGAAATGTTCTTTTCTTAGTAAAATGACTTCAATTTATCAACTCATAGTAAATTTTCACAGATGAGACGAAAATATTTAAATGCTTTCTCATAATTTTTTTATGGAAAAATATCATAATTTCCGGAAAAAATGCTTTTGCACATATGCACTACATTTGATGAAAATGGGTTTAAAAAGTATAAACTGATCAGTAACATCACTTTAACATATAATCTGTCGGGTCGCAATATCCTCCATGTTCCCATCCTAAATTAATACCTTTGGGGGTGGTTGGAGCCAGACTTTGGGTCTTCTCAGGTTTCAATCTCTAAATTGGAAAATTCAGATGGTGCTGCCATCTATGAGCCAAAAGTCATACTTCTACCTTCGTATGAGTGTGTTCTATTCCTCTCTGTCTTCATTCACCTAGTCTTTGACGGGCGGGCTTGGCATTGCCAAGTGTATTAGAAACAACAACAAAAACTTTAACATATACGTTTCTCTAAATTAAATTGCAAGTGATGTCATCATAAAGATCACTGTTGATTAATCATCATCATCTTCATCGCTGGAGTGTGTACTGATTTATCTCAAGTCACTTAAGAAAAATGCAAAAAATGAAAATATAAATCAAGTGAAAAATATTAAAATATGCTTAAATTCGTGAATGTATCAAATTGATTTTCTAAAAAGAAGCCCGTAAGCATAAATGATCACACTATGTTATAAACATTATCTACAACAGCGGATCCAATTGAATAAAATATTTAAAATTTAAATGTCATAAATGATATGCAAAATAATAATTTGACATCATAAATAATAGGCAAAAAAGACGAAGCATGAAGTTTCGATTGTCTTCACTGTTTAGATTAAGGACTTCTACTGAATTAAATTAAGTCTTCAAATAATATCAGGTCATCACATACATCTTCTTGTTGCACAATCTCTTTATCTGATTTTCAGTATGTTTAAATTCTGATATTTATGATATTTCCATCGGTATTTATGATATTTTTAAATGCTCAAAAACATTTCATTGATAAAATCACCACATTGCTTCAACATTTAATTTTAAATATCCCATAATGATTTTTCGATGAATTACGACAGTTTAATGAAATATTAATTATGTAGTTTTTACTAAATATTTTTTATTTTGTTATTATGAACACGCTCAAATAGTTGCAAAGTTGGAAGAAAAGAAATAAATATCATTTTCAATGGCTTGAAATGATCTGCGTATTTCAGATGATTTCTTCATTATCTGTATAGACTTGACTATTCTTTTTGAAATGAAATACTTTATCATTGTTCACTTTTCTGATTGTTTTTTTATTTTCTAAAAATAAGAGTTAAAGTTAAAATAATATGAGTTAACAAGAGTTATTGTTAAAATAATAAGAGTTAATGTAAAAAATGTTAAAAATATTTTATTTTTATCTTTGTATAGACAATTATGGAAATATAAAAAATTAATTTATAAAGTATAATTCTAGAAAACAAAACATTTTCAACCATGATTTAATACAATCTTATATTTTGACAAGAATGTGTTTACTGTATTTTGACAAGAATGTGTTTACATTCTAAATTCTATTCAATTTTGTAAATCCAATAAAGAAATTAACAATATATATTCAAAGAACTAAAATATCTTGCTTTATAAAAAGCATAACTATATTACATAGCAATTTTTAAATAATTATTTAATAATAATATTATATTATTATTGTTAATTAATAATATTATATTATTAATTAATTATATATTCATATAGAATTATTTAATATTTCTAAGACAGCTATTATAAACTAAGCATTGATGAAAAGTAAAACTCTTCATTGAATTATTTCCAGGAACAAAAATTGAATTCTCATTTGAGAAAAATAAATACCTCTTAAGCGAAAAAGAAATATCAGACAGATGCATATTTCAGTATTTATCTCTGGGGCACTTTTCTTCAATTAGTCGAATGTCTTTGAAAAGGGGGGGGGTAAGGTTAAGACAGTTCTTTCGATAATTAAGTCTTAACAAGCGTAATTAAAAATATTTAATAATCTCTTATTATTTCGCTCTTCCCTTTATGAAGCTGGGGATTTCTGATTTAATTCCTTAATTAACAAGCAATAACTTTAATTAAAGTTTTCGAAATGGGTTCCGAGCAAAAATGTTTTATTACTATTTCGAATGTGGACGAATATTTCACAAAGAAAAAGACTTTCAAATTAAATCCTATCATTTAAATAGATTACGTTTTATGAATTTTATTAGAATTTTTGGTGTTATGAATGTTTAATTATTATGGGAATATTAATAATAAAATGCTGCCGTGGTACCCATTAAGAAAGATGCTGTTCTCGTTGCTTGGGGTAATGAGTTTGATACTTGACTCAACCGAAGACATTCTATTAAGAGGTTTATGCTAATAGGTGCTGTAAATGTTTTGTGTTAATTTATGAAGTTAAAGATTTTGTTAAATTCAAAATTCCTATATAGGTGTAGCATAGTGTAAAAAATAATAATAAGCAATTTAGACAAACATTTCGTCATTGACAATGGTTTAAAATGATGGATTTTTTTGTTTAGTGGTCGAATGCCAGCCTGGCTGACATTCGAATATGGGGTGTGCTTCTCCACTTTTTTTACTGAAACATAACTTGGTGTAGAATCCGACTTACTCAGTACACACATGCCATAGCAACGCGTTTATAGGGTAGGCAACCATTCCTACTGTATTCATACAAGAAAAGGACAAAGACAGGAGAGAGAAAGAGAATGTACGTCCTTACCCGAACCAGGATTCGAACCGAGGACCACCCAATCTGCAGTCAGACACGCTGAGCACTAAACAGAATTGGTGGCAAATTATTGAGTTGAAATGGTACGCAGTAATTTACAAATTCGGTCTGCAGAAATAGGTAACTGGAAATTGAATGCAATATGTATTCTAAAAGAATTATATAGAACGCACACATAATAAGAGAAAATCCTTAGATTCATGATTATATATAGTTAATATATTGTCACAAATCGACATCTCGAGTGTTAATTGATCATGTTGCTGTACACGTGTTAAACATGATTCTCTATTTGTGAAATCAACAGAAGAGTTATCGTAATACTATGTATCGTAATACGCTCAGTAATTACTTTGAAGGAGAACTTTTAATGGATATCGGGCCATATCCACGTGTCTTAAAGTAGGAAACCAGGAAAACATTGTATCGGACAGACATGTATTCATAATGTAGAAGAGACCGATTCGTCTGATGTGTATGCTGAAAGCAGTAGAGCAACACGCAATTGAGACCAGTATTATATCCAATACTTCTCTCTCAAGAGCAGTGCTTAACCACTAGGTCACGGTGAGTCCTCAGTAAGAGTAGCAAGTAAGGTGCCATGTTGAATTGATGTATGATATGTTATACCATTGCCTACCTACTCGCTCTTACAATACGAGCCTACTGCTAACTGCCAAGGTCATTCACTATCTTGAATGCGGTTTATAATCCTGGTTGTATTACTCTGATACTGTGATCACAACTACCTATATTGGAAAAATACTTATTACGTCATTTAAACACTACTTCCTGTCATGCGCATTGCTCTAAATTTGTGTAAAGATGGCTATATCTGCTTCAGTTGCCCTTTAGTAATTAAGACAATACAATCTTGATGAAACTGTCGGCAGGGTTGTCTCATGTCAAGGATTTTTTTTTCAAACGATAACATGATATTTTGCACAAAACAAAGAAACGTGATTTAAGCTATTAAACAATTTACGCATATAATGTGTTAGAAAATATTACTATAATATATAATCACAATATTTTCTACCAACCCTATAACTGGATTATATTTTATACACAATATAGTATAATTCCATCTTTTTAATATGTTAAAAATACATATAGATATTAAATAACTAAATATATATTTTGCATATTGACTTTAATCAATGAAAGTTGAATTTGAAAATTGTCGTTTTGAAAAAATAAAATCTGAACTTCTTTATTGACTTTTTATAGATTTGTACAGTGATTTCACAACGTTAGCATGTAATTAGCTGCATTTATCACTACATCGTGTATGAGAAAAACTGCCTCATTTTTCAGCAAACGTTTCTATTAATATACATAGAGCATAGAGGTTTAATTCATATGAAATCCAAGCATTTTTCTAGGTTCTCAGAAGAAAGTTTTCAGATACAAGACAAAATTTTGTCTATAACTCCCACGACCTTATAACTATCAAGGAAATTTCTTTCATTTCAAAGTAATAATATAAAATAGTTCCTTTCATGAATATTTGAATTTAATTATTCTGAGTGTCAATGTGTACAAGTGAAGAAGTTTATTTTTATCTTGTATTATTTTTTGGTCTTAAAATAGATTTAGATACGTTACTATAAATATAATATTTATCAAATAAAACAACATTTTGAAATTTTCCCTTTTGCTGATAAATTTATATTTTTTTGCGAATAGTTGTTTGTTCAAAGAAAGGAAAGATTCTGCATTACTAGAAATAATTTGTGTTCTTAACAAAAACATTTAGGGATTTTAATATTTTAATAACCATAACAATCATATTAAAAATAAGAATAATGAGTAGTGTATGGTTTGTATCAAGAAAACAAACACATACATAAATTTTTTATTGTATAATACACTCGTACTAAGATTTGAAATTTTAAGCATTACTAGGGACGAAAGTTATGGTACTTTGTTTGTGGAACCGCCAGTGGGTGTGCCATCGCATTCCCAAAAGTGATTTAGCGTAATTTCCAACAAACAGGGGTGAAGCAGAAGATCCCCAGACTTTGCCAGCCATGCACTGAGGTATGTTTTTTCATGGAGGACACTGAGACTACGACATATTTAACGAGCCACACCCGTTATTAGAGAACACGATGGATCATTAACTGAGTTTCGAACTCACTAAATTCGGAATAATAAGAACAATGCCTTATTCAACGAAGCCACTATGGCTTGCCCATGATTAAATTGTTTAACACTTAAGTTTGAAACAAATTCCATCTTTCTGTATAAACCTGATACCTGAGAGCTGAAAATTCAATATACTACGCATCAATATACATCGTACCTTAAGTTAAACTAAGATCAAATTTCTAATTATATTTAATTATTTTAAATGGGCTGACCGATAAAAGAGTGTTTAGAGTTCCTGACTCCTAGGGTGTTGGTTCCCGGTTCGAATCCCAGTTCAGGCATGGACGTTTCTTTTCTGTCTCTGCATCTTTGTCCTTTCTTCTTAAGAGATGTATGAATGTGGTCCATCCTATAAACGGGTTTGAGGTGGTGTGTCGTTGATAATGCTACTCGTATCTCCATAACATTGTTAACAGATGCCTTCCGGGTAACGCAAAAATATGTATCAGTTTCAGGCTTTGTTGTGAGTGACGGGTCCAGTCACCCAGAACACCACTAGAAAAAAATTATAGCATAAAAATTCAATATTGAGAAATTACAACATAGATTTATTCGAAATAAAAGGATTTCTTATGATTAAAAATAAGTATTTATATTGTGTGTTTGATTGGAAATTTGAGGAAATAATTTCAACAATAGCTCCTACATGGAAAATTATCGATTGATCTAATTGGAAAAAATATGGGAAGGATTTATATAGAACAATGTTATGTGTAGAAGAGAGAAAAATCTAGAAGTATTCCGAGATTGCAAACAATTTACTTTTTCAAAATAAACATTTTCTTTGGAATTTAAGGAAATTCATGCTGGCATTTTGCTTTCCAAAATCTTAGAAATTTTATATCTTTCAAAGAACACCCCTTTAAACATTTTATGTTACATTAACTATTCCAAATTTACCATATAAAATGCATACATTTCGCATATACTACACTATTCTTCTTTTGGTTAAGCGAAAATGTGTCATATGAAGTCTGCGAATTTATCAACTTCTCAAAAAATTCGCCAGACATTTTTAGATTAAAATATTTCTTTGATGATACAAGGGATGATTTTACTTCTTTTCACTACACTTCTTTTTTCTGAATCTTTCTGAGCCTATACAATCTTTTACGATCGACCTTCTGTACAGCCAGATCAGACTTATAACCCTCCCAAAAGGCTCAACATCAAATAAACGGAAGTAAAAATATTAATGTACACAGAAGGCTCATTTCGAATGGCTCACTTACTGCTTTTCACTTTATTTCATTCTTCTGTCAACGCAATTTTGAGAAGAAGGGAAAAAAAATCGGAAGAGAAAAGGGAAAAAAAAACCATCACCTCGATGAATAGAGGGATTATTGGGGAAAAAAGCTGTTGCTGCAGAGGTATTTTATTGAGTATCTAGAGGGGGAATTTTCACGCTCGAAATAAATGAGAATTTATTTTGTTGCAAAATAAAAACAAATGTATCATTACTTAGTAGAAATAACTTTAATCCATTTTTTTGTTCAGTTTATATATATGTGTATATAAACTGAAACTGAACACACACAATATATATATATATATATATATATATATATATATATTACGAAAAATAAATCAGAGTATACTTTAATTAGATATAGATGCATCTAAAAAAACCATTTGTGTTTTTCATTTCAAAATAAATTTTTCCATATAATACTACGTTTTACTTACTAATAATTTTTAATTAACTACCATTTACTACCTAGACCATTTTTAAATAAACTATGTTTAACAATCATAGATTTAAATTATATTGTTTATGAAATAAAAAGTAGTTGCTACAGTGATAAAGAACAAACTGTGTTACAGTATTTTTACAGCGTATCTCTAATTACGCTTA
Source organism: Latrodectus geometricus (assembly GCA_026290005.1). Taxonomy (NCBI): domain Eukaryota; kingdom Metazoa; phylum Arthropoda; class Arachnida; order Araneae; family Theridiidae; genus Latrodectus; species Latrodectus geometricus. The sequence goes on along the minus strand of JAPDSC010081389.1, from coordinate 10,986 downwards.
ATACTTTTGTGTTAAAAAAAAAAAAAAAAAAAAAAAAAAAAAAAAAAAAAAACATTTTATTTCAGTCAATGTTTCTTGTGGTTGTTAATAAGATTAGAGTTCCATTGTTTTTTATATGCTGTTAATAACTCTAAATACTAAAATCAAAATTTGATACTTTATAATGCTAACATTACTGTAAATGCTATCAGCAGAGTAATAAGTTTTCCCAGTTATCAATGAAATGAGCATATAAATTTAATTTCGACATTTCTCTCAAGTAAGTTTATAAGCAAAAATTGAATATCCATGTGTTACATTTTTAAATATCAGCTCTAAAAAATTTCAGCATGCGTACTTGACTCTTTCTGGTATTTATATAATGGCGGAATATACAATAATGTTTCTACTTATTAAAAAGTCCAAAAAATGACTTGTATGTGTGTCCAAGAAGAAACGTAAATTCTTTGATTCATTCATAATCTTTTGAAAAGCAAATATTCTGGGAATCGATATGATTATTTTTTTAAAACACGTACAATATTTTAATGATGAAATTTTTGAGTTTCCTCCTGAGATGATTAAGAAAATAATAATTTTTTTTTTCAAAAACAAAGAAATGGCAAGGCGTGACCTTAAGCATGTTATGATCAATTTAAAATGCTAATTCCAGGTTCAAGCACGCCTGAATTTATTTTTCTGTGTAGCTTGCAGATCATTGTAGAATGTAATCCATTGTATAAAAATATTAATGAACATTTCGGAATCAAAGAATTGACACATAGTTTTCTTTCATTAGATAGACACAGTGTTAATCAAAAGCAAATTATACATCGTCACCAATCAAGGTGAAAATTGCTTACAACTGTTTTTTAAAATAACAAATTGTTAGCTGCATATTTTTTTTCTATTTACCTATCAAGAAAGCTCCAAATAATGCTTGAAAGGTTTTCTTTAAAATAAAAACTCAGAGGTATATATCACATCGTTGCAATATTACTGCAAAGGCAATTGATCACATGTATTTAATATTCGCAAATTTTACACTCTTATATACTTGAAAATTGTTATTTGGTCTCTTATGTTATTCAAAGGAATCTATAAGTAATGAAATAACAAAATCATTGCTTACTTATTTTCTAACTAACGATACCGAGCCCAATCTTTTAAATCTTCGATAACACTGATCCCGAATTACATCTGCATTTTTTGTAGTAACACTTTCTGAATTATATAAATTAACTGCATCAAAATATACTTGTTACTTTTACCAGGTATTGAAAAACTGAGGCTTTAGATTAAAATTGGTCTGCCTAAATGAAACCATGAATTGTAACGTGGTGCTATACTCTGTGGAAATATTCTGAAGCACAGATCGAGATGCTAAAAAAATTATTCTATTTTCGAAAGTAGTAAACTATTTGATGTTGTTGTTGTTGTCGTGTGCTAGCCAGGCTGGCAATATGGGGTGCGCTGCTCCACTTTTCCATCTGAACATTATTTGGTGTGGAGTCCGACTTCCTCAGTACACACATGCCATAGGTACCCGTTTATAGGGTAAACAACCATTCACACACACGCAAAGAAAGGACAAAGACAAGAAAGAGAGAGAGAGAGAAAGTACATCCATGCCCAAGCCAGGATTCGAACCCAGAAACTATTTGATGAATATCTGAATTAATATCCAATTTTTTTGTTAAATCTTGTCTCGAATTAAAGAAAAATTTATAAATTTGATCAGTACTTACAATTATAAATTCGACTGCCATATAAAGCAATATTTTTTGCGGATTAATTTCTTTTAATACCTATGTAAAGAACATAATTTAATTTTATTTAACAACTGGGATTTTTATCAGTTTGAAAACGAAATTGAATGTTAAAAATTTAAAGTATTTTATCAAATAGTTAATAAATTGGTGATCCTTCATTGACTTGTATTAAAATAAAACATTTATGTGTGCATACATTCATTGCTACTTAATTAATTTACGAAAAGATTTACTGCTATGCATCATTACCGTAATCAATACTGATCTCATTACAAACTGGTTTTATTACGAATCTATCTGGCTCATAAAATCTTTCGTCTGCAGTTTTATCATTGCTTGTATTAATTCTATACTCTGTTTTACGAATATAGAATTACGAGTAAATGCATTGCATTGCACAATAAGAATAAATTGGATTAGTGTGTTAAAAAGGAAACCATCATGCATCTTATTTTTCTACAAAGTTAAAAGAATCTTAAAGTTTTAAAACATAATTAAATTCGTGTTATTTTGAAATTAATTTTCGTGAATCTTAAAATATGTATTTAGAAAATGTAGGTTTTAAATTAAAATTAAGATTTTTTTTGAGTAACACATGTTTTTATACTTCATAAAAAAGTATGTGGTTTTTTTTTTTTTTTTTTTTTTTTTTTTTTTTTTTTCCCCATACAAAAACTTGAAATGAAAATAAAAATTTTGATGATAATTTGGATATTTACCTTTTAATATAAATATATTTAAATATATATAGTCATACTAATATTTTTTAAAAAAATAATTGATATTAATTTATTGTTAGTTTCGTAATTTATTAATGCTTTGAATATTATATTCAATCTGTTATAACATTCCAATTACTTCTTTGTTACTAATGAAATTTCAAGATATGTTGCATCTTTTTCTAACCAAAAATTTTTTTCAGAATATATATTGGTGCTTTTTGAAAATGTTCAGAATTTCTTTCATTACTTAGTTTTGTAATTAGCTTACAACATTTGCATCGATTGTTGCACATAATTTATATTTTTATGATAATTAATTACATTTGACATTAGAATTTCGCTTTTAAAAGGAGGCAAAATATTTTTATCTAAAATAATAAAACTACCTGTTATGATTTTTAAACTAATGTTATTATTATGAAATGACATTTAAAGATAATATGCTGCGGTAATTAGTTTTTATTTTTATTTATTTATTTTTTTTTTATTTTTTTATTTTAGTACTTAGGTATTTGGGAAATAGGCACCTCTGCTATTTTTCTTTAGTATTTTGTACCAAGCCCAAATATTGTCAAGCTCAATCTTGCAATTTGATGCGTCACACAAAGAGAACATCTCATTGTCAAGTTTGAAGAGTTTATTTCTCTCTCGTTCAGATGATACTAAGTAAACGCGTTACAAATTAGAAGTGGATCTTCTATTTTTCGAAGCAGAAACTAAGTAGAAGTCTCTAGACCTTGATGAGTCACCCCCAGAAGTATTGATTTGGAATACGAACTTGAGGGAGGGGGTCTTTCCACCTCGATAATTTCCCCTAGTCGCTATTAGTGAACACGGTAATCTTTAGTCGGCCCAGGGTCGAACTCACTTCCATTGGGTCGCAAGAATGACGTGTCTCGATATTACAAAAGAGCCTATCAAGGAATATTTTCTATTTTATATTGACACGTGCTTTTCCAGTTAATTCATAAAGATGGAAAATAACTATAAATATTGAATTGAAATATCACATTTCATTAAATTTGGGGTTTAAGTTCCAAGAATAAACATTCACTGCTTGTGAATGCAAGTAAATAGCAACTGTGTCATGACTATTGCGTTAAATTTATGGTTTAATGTTCAAGCAAAATTATGTTTAAGGTTTGCTGCTCATTCTAGGCTCAATTTTGGCACCAATTGGCTAACTTGACTAGGATATAGTTAAGGAATATTCCACATCATTGGAAATATCCATTTCCGGTATAAGAATAGACCACATGTATTATTGAATTGAATACCAGCAACAAGGTTTTTGACAACAGGGTTTTTGAAAAAGCGTCAAGCATGGGATTCAAAGCACATTTTCACAAAATATGATTTTAAATTTATGGCTTAACGTTTAAACGGAAATGCAATTTAATTGTACGATCATATAACTTAAAAGCTAATTTAGCCATTGTATTGATAAATTTCCTATCTTTAAGGGTGAACCCCATCGAATTCATTGCTTCACTCCGCTTTCAGTAAGATCAGCAAAATGAAGCATCGCTTGCCAAGGGTAGCAATTGAGAGGGTCATCACATTCACCCTCACTGTGTCCCTAGAGCTCCATGGGTTGGGAACGTACTCTAGTTAATAAATGTCGTCCGACATTCTTCCGCTGATGTGGAGTGAATGCGAAGAGGAAGGTTCTAGCTCAGATGTAATATCGTTATATGACCGTTGTTCAAACTAACGAGGTCCTCTATAACAGATGCGTATTCCAATCCCATTAACTTAAAGATAACGTCCGGTGCCTACCTGCACTTTGAATTCATAGCTTAACTTTCAAACAAAATCGTGTATTGTTTTTAAATGCATATAATTATAGAATGTATTTATGTATATGTATGAAGGCCGCGGTGGCCTGATCAGTTAGGGCGTCGTTCTCGTTACCAAAAGGTGGTGAGTTCGAATTCCGGCTTTGTCGAAAATCCGTCGCGTTCACTAATGTCGACTGGGGCACGTAAAATCTGTCGGGTCGCAATGTCCTCCATGTTTCTCATTCCAAATTAATACCGCTGGGGGTGGTTGGAGCCAGGCTTTGGATCTTCACTGGTTTCAAACTCTGAATTGGAAGATTCCGATGGTGATGCCATCTTTGAGCCAAAAGTCGTACTTCCACCTTCGTATGAGAGTGCTCTATTATAAAAACGGAAGACGCTTTCTCTCTGACTTCATTTGCATAGCCTCTGACGGGCGGGCTTGACGTTGCCAAGTGTCATCATAAACAACAACAAACATGTATACGCATTTTTTAAATTTTTGGAATTTGAAATGTGATTTAACATCCAAACAAAAATATGCATCACTGGTAAATTGTTCCTTTAGTTTTCAACAGACATTTATTTCACACAGATACTATATCAATTGAGATATGATTTGAAATTAATTTCTAATCACTACATACTCGACGAGTAGGTGTGAATCGAACCCATGAGCAACTGAAGTTAAAGTTTTAATAATTCAACTATGATCTTGGAACATAGTTTTTGGACATGTAGAAATGAGGATGAACTTTTTGTTAATCTTCATTTGTATGTGTCCAATCATAATAAATTTATAATAACAATTGCCTTAATAATAAAAGTCATTATATTTATAAGGCATTTGGTATTAAATTTTATATTTAATAATCGAAAGAAATATTCATTGTTTGTGTAGATCTACTCAATTAAAGAAATGTCGTTTATCCATTGGGTTTGTAGCAGCCTATATCAGCCCATGTAACAGCTTATGTAAATAAAAAAAAATAAAAAAAAAATCAGTTGTATTGAAAAAGTATATATTATTAAAAAGTCGTTTAATGACAGAGTGGAAATTTTGTAGATGATAATGGATATAGAAATTAACAATAATCATTGCATTAAATTGCATTAAACGTGTAAAAATGAATTTCACAAAGAAAATACTTATTTTCAAATAATAACATTAGTCATTGTGAGTAAATAACATAAACACAAAAAAACAAAATATTTCCTGAAATTAATTTCAAATCTCTCTCAAGGTGGTATAAATAAAAATTTTAATTGGTCAAATAAATTGAAAGTTTTCTGTTTTTGCATTACTTTCGAAAGTATTTCTCAACTCTAAGAGTCGACAATTCCCCCGTCAATTTTCTGGAAGAATGAGAAGAAATGTGACATGAAAGTTTCATAGGTAAACACATTGTTTACTATGATCATAGGGCGGCCAGGACCGAAAAATAAATTTGTTTCTCTCCTTTTTTCTTGCTGGCAGGTCGCGTTTAAGGAAAGGAAAATAACATCGTTGTTTCCTTTTCTTTTGTAGACTTCTGGTGGAATATATATAAGCAGAACACTATTTTTTATCTTCACAGAGAAAACATTTTTTTAAGCGAAATGAGAGTGGAAATTTATGCACATTTTGAAATGGAAGTATGAATCCATAATGACAGTTAAAATCTTGAATGAATTTTCTTAGCAATAGGATTTTATAGAATTTACTGATGTATTAAAATTATGAATATTATATTATAATTTAACGAGTCAGTAATAAATGTTATATACATGTACATCAATGAATTCTCTAGCTCAGTTTTCTGTATGAGAATTTGCTTCAAAGTTTTCGTATCATATAGCAAGAAATTAAGATGAATAAAATAATTTCTTTTTTTGATTTTTTAATAATAGAATCCATGATATTATATTTTTAAAATCTATATTTTTAAAATAATCTCGAAAACTTACATATCAAATTACATCAGGTGAGACATGGGTATTAACTATTATAATTTGTAATTAAATAAACTTTTGTCTGTTTCTTGTTACTTTTTTTTGCTAAATATCACGATTCACTGAAGAACATTAAAAGAGGCAGTTATTTAAGTTATTATTTAAACTTACACAGTTTATATATGCATTAAACTGATCTTTCATAATAAGAAAATAATATTAATACCTATATAAAAAATTAATTCAGATGATTAATATATATTCCATTTGTAAGTATGTTTTTTTAGTCAATACTCCATTGTTGTGTTCATCAAACTATAAGCAACGTATTTCCAACTAATTTGTGATAGTTTGAAGTTTTTTATGCTTCGTTAGATAAATAAAAAATGTAATTTTAAGAACCAATCGGTTAAACTTGGTTTAAAAATTTTAAACTATATTGCAGAATCAATATTTGCACTAAACAATCTTTAGAATTTAATACTTTTAGACAGAAATGAACAATGTGCCCTTTTCATTTAGATATTAATAGAATTTCATGTCTATATCCACCTGAAATCATAGCTTTCTTATAAACTTCTTTTATACGAAAGATGAAATATGCATGTTTTATAATCCTACTTTGATTGAGAAATGCTTTGGGAAAAATCCAAAGAACGAGAAACTTCTTTTCTTTATATTTTATGTGAATTATCGAAAAATTACAAGAATCTTTGAAACAATTAAAAATTATCAAAAAAGTGCCTTGAGAAAAATTTAATGAAAGCTAATTGCTTAAAGTAACTTGAAATATAAGGAATTAAAATTTGTTAAAGTGATAATATTTCATTTTATATATTAAATATTCAATTTAAAGCAGCATTTTCAAAGACGAAAGAAATTACCTAAACTTTCTTAGTTCGAGATATTTATATATAGAAAATCCGCACACAGTCATATTAGCAATGCCAATTAATCAAGTTTCATTCAACTGTAATGCATTCTAATTCAAACCAAAGTGGATTTTTATGATAATTAAATATATTTTATTTAAGACAGTATATTTAAATGAGTTGAGATTTCACAGAAACTTGTAAAAAAGGCTCTTAAATCTAAAATATAAACAATAGTAATCAAAATGTTAAATTTAAATTAAGATGGCAAATGCAGTATATAATTACTATATCTAATGAAATCTAGAGAACTTAAAGAAAAAATGAAATATTATCAACTTTTCCAAATTGGTGTTTAATCAGTAACGCATCAATCGAATTACAAGTTTTATGCGCGTCAAGTAGTCTATGCCATGTGACACTATTTAATAAATTCATTAGTTCAACAGCTTTAACGTGCAAGATATTTCGTAGTGGCTCAAGAAACAATAGCTTCCAACCGAATCAAACAATAAGTGATAAAAGTGAATCTAAAGCCATAAAATAATTCCCTCGTACAAATGGGACACAAAATGGAACAAGACACCACCCGTTATTAATACCGACATAAATGACAGAAAATGCAATTACATTAATATGCATGTATTGCATTCTATAAGAATTGAAAATAAAATCTTTAGAGAACAGATAAAAGAGAAATACATATAAAATTTATTCTTTTTTAATATATATTCCTTCAGGCGATATAATATGTTTTATTATTTTTGAAGATAAATGAAAGAGAAATTGCCTCAAGTAGAAAAGTAATTTCATGTCCGCATAAGTATTGCTTATTTCAACAGTAAAAAATTAGGGATTGGGAGTTAGAACTAGTATTTCTTAAGAATTTTCATTGGATGACATTAATTTAATAAATATTTTATGACGTGCTTGTGACGATTGAAACTTTAAGAGTAGCAATTACTGTGAATAATGTGAATGTTATTAAGCATATTATTTATTACAAACATTATATTAACAAACGTAATGACGCCTCTTTTACAGCAAGTTAGTTAAACAAGCTAGTTAATTAATAATTAAGTGGGTTTCTACTTTTTCAAAGCAAGAATCCCAATATTTTTTTACTACTTAACCTTTACTATTTTCATTGGAAACATTAATTTTAATATTTTTTAAGTGTAATTGAAATTTAGACATTAAATTAACTCAATTTGTTCAATAGATTGCCATCTTCGTAGGTTTTATAAGAAAATCTATTTGATAAAATGTTTCATAGATTTTTTTTTTTTTTTTTGCAAATGATCTATTCATGGTGGCAGTTCTATTGCATAATATAAGGGGAAAATGTTTTAAAAAATTTGCATATAATTTATTAATACTTTTCCTGAGATTGATGATAATTCATTGCATTCATTATAAAAAAAGAAATGAAAATAATGATAGTCATTAATAAACAAAATAATTCGTGATACCTAACTTATTTCGTTACAAATGGCTTAGCTAGTAGCTAAATAATCAGACTTCATTGATCTATTTATAGATTCATCTGTCCTCTCACTCAGGATTGTTCACGAAGTTTAACTTAATCTGTGAGTGTGATCACAATGACTGACGTATATATAACTGTTTTATTCCTTAATTGGGGATATAGGCAGAAGTTCTATGTTGCGTACAGTAACTTTATAGTTTATTGTGATATTTAGTAAGCCAGTAGCTCTTCAAAGAAAGAGGATGCAAATATTCTCATACATAACATTTGACTTAGACAAGTGTAAGAGAGTCCAGAAATAGAGACATATTCTTATGTGCTTGGGTTTGATAGTTCCCGAGAGTTTGAAAAACCAATACCTGATTTTGATTTTTTTTTCCCAGAAATGATTGGTTTTGTGGAGTGTAGCGTTACTACACCATCTAGGATTAGAAACAATATTCCTTAATTAGAGTATGTATACGTTAGAAAGTTTTCTAGCTTATATACTTTCTTTCTATAAAATCTTTTTTTTTATTTGATAGTTTGTAAAAATATCTTCTGGTATGACCAGGATTGAATTATCTTTTATATCTAAATAATTTGAATACTTCAGCATACCATCATATCCTAAATTCTTACACGCAAAATATTTTATTCTTTAAAAAACAGTTTTACCTCCATCACGGTAAAATTCTAAATAAGCATTTACAAATATTATTTTGTTAATTGGTAAATAACATTCATGAAGAAAGCAGTCGAGCATAAAAATTTTTTTAACTAAAACTAACCAACTCACAGCTCAATTTTTTTACTTTTATTGGTTTATCTACCAACTTTTTTGTGCTGAAGAGGGATATTAAATAGCACACCCAGCAAAAAGTAAGAATAAAAGTTATCTTAAAGAAAGCTTACAATGTCTCGTGTTTTTTACAATCATCTTTATATTTATAATGGAACAAACGTAAGTCAGTTCACAATGCATAATTGCCAAATGGTTTGATTTAGATCATTATTAAATTCAGAAATTACCAACCTTATCTTTTGCTGTTATACTGATATTTTTTTTTATTATTTGTTAAGATTTTTACAATTTTCAGTTGTAAGCCGCGGTAGCCTGGCTGGTTAGGGAGTACATTCAAACTATCAGAAGGTATTGATTTCAAATCCTGATACAACTAAAGATCCGGTGGTTAGGGTGGTTGTGGCATGCTAATTATATCTTGGTCGCAATGTATTACATATGAAATGATATCTCTGGAGTGGCAGGTCAAATATTGGAGGGTCTTCTTCTTGATCACTGCTTCTGAATTACGAGGACTCTCATCTGGCAGTTTCTTTCTAACTGATAAGTACAGGGAAGTATGCTGGTGCAACAACAATTTTCAGTGATTCAACTTAGAGCACAGTTCTAGATGTCGTTGATAGTAAAGTGAATTACAACTATGTTACAAATTTATGCATCTCAAACTATTGTACCACATGGACAACAGATTTTGAAGTGATTTGAGACTATACATTCCTATAGGCTGGGATTTACGATATTCCATCATTTCCTAATTACATCATGCAAAACAAATAAATATAATTTACCGTACCAGACCCTGTCGAATTAGGTAATTGCACTTATTCTGTATTGTATTAAATTTACTCATACTGTTTTTTTTATATGATTACAACACTTATATTTCCTTTATATTAACTTTAATCTTCTTATCTACAAACATGAATAAGTCTCGATAGAATTTTCAAAATAACTATAGTGTAAGTAAATTCCTCTAAAATCATTTTTAAAAAGATACATTTGTTATTTTAAAGAGTCCACACTTTTATATTACCTGTAATTTTAAAAAAATATTTGAATACACTTTCAGAATTTTAAAAAATTGTTCCTTTTATTTGAAATCAAACTTTATAAATATTATTAAATATCTTTGAGGCACAAATATGACATCACTCAATGGTATATTTAAATATAACTTCCTTCCGTGGAAAACATTAAATTATTTTCTTTTTTTCTGCAATAATTATATTAGAAAATATTAAATTTTCCTCGAATTATTTAACTTTTAATATGAAGCAGAAATAATTTTAAACAAAAGTTGCACATTTAATTTAATATTTTATAATTTTACGCATCCCAAATTAAAACTCAACTTGTTGACAGATCTTAACTTAATATAAGGAAAAATGTAAATAAAATAGCAGTTGTTTCATATGCAATGTTATATCAAATACTTAGTTAATTTAAAAGGTAAATGGCAAATATAGTTTCAAAATAACATTGTTCCAATTTTTTTTTATAATAAAATGGTATTTTTAAGCAGATTAGTTTTTTTTAAAGTCTTGTACTGATTAAAAACTTAATAAAAATAGTTGTTTTACTGTAAAATATCTAAAATGATATTTTTTTGATTCTGTTTTTTTTTTTTTTTTTTTTTTTTTTTTTTTTTTTTTTTT
>JAPDSC010081382.1:50040-76322 GCA_026290005.1 Latrodectus geometricus | reverse complement strand
CGAGCTGTTAATTTAAACTTTAAAAATTAAAAGGATAATTATTTTGTAGTAATCAAATTATTAACTATAAAGTAGTTGTTTCTTTTGTTACAGTTGAGACCATGCGTACGTCACTTTAGTTTACTTATAATAGATCTGTGAGTTAAGCAAATAATCATTTTCACCAATAATATTGAACAATTTTGTCCACCCATCAAATATAAGTCAATTTGTCAGTGGGATGAGCTCTTCAATGAGCAGTTGGAAAGAAAATTTTGGCCAATATCTTAGTGGTATTAGTTATTTTATATATTATTGGAGATTTGTCTCTCTTGATACCGCTATTAAAAATAAATACAAATAAATCATTAAATAAAGGTAAATTTATTTCATGTAGCATGTAAAGCACATTGAATATTAATATTTGATTGTTTATGCAAGCAGTAAATAAATCATAACATCCACTTTATGGTTAGTTTAAATTAGCAAAGATGATTTAAATGTTTTTCTCTTTTTTTCCATTTTTTAAAAACTTTTTTTATAAAACATTCTCAAAAAATGTTGATTTCTAATTACAATAAATTTTGTCTCGTGTCTTCAAAATTTTTGCTTCAAGTTTATTTATCTAGATCACAAATAATAAGTTAATTCGAAACAGTTTTTTATTTCTTTTTACAGCATTTCTGACGTTATGCTATAAGATAGTTAAATGTAAAAATTCAACTCACTTTGAAGTTGTAGACATCATCTGATTTAGCTCATTGCATTTGCTCAGATATACGCAACAGCTAAATTTGAAATAAATTAAAGCAAACTAATTTTAATACAGTTTGCTCAATGATACTAGCAGGTGCACTTTATTTTGAAAATATAAAGGAGACTAACATTAAAATGTAAAAAGATATTTAAATCACTCACTTAATTGATGCACTTAAACATTAAGTGAGTAAATGATTCTTTCTTTATAATTCTTTATCTAACTAAAATTTTCTAGAATTTTATCAATATAAAATAGGAATTTGATTTTAAAGTTAATTATAATTAACTTAATAATTAAAATGACATTCTTTTAGCCATTATTGTAAACAAACAAAAAGGAGTATTCTTTTTAATATTTATCCCATTTGGTATTTTTTTGTTCGAATCGAAATTTGTATGCCGTAAAGATAAATAAGTGTCGTGTTCAAATTACTTAAATTACATATTAATCTCATTTCTCTTAAAATAAACAATCTTTTTATTGCTTTCTATAGATTATTTTAAAAAATGAGGTTAAAAATAAATTGTTCTATTTAAGTAGTTTGAAATCCTTTTGTGTGTTTCTAACATAATACTTCATTTATTATAAATATATATACTGAGTAATATTTATCAACTAAGTTTTAATTATATTAGTTTGGGGAAAAAGAAATCCGTTATTTTTACGTGAACTTTTTGTAACTTCTTTCAGATTCGCTTTGTAAAAAGGTTTAAAACAGTTTTCATGTAGATTTTTAGGTCTTGCGAGAAGCTACGACTACTGACATGCTGTCAAGTTTGATCATTTTTGATATTTTATAGACTTCTCGACGATGTTGTATCCATGCGAGGTGCATCTTTAGCATGCAAATACCCAAACGGAATCAACGAAACCAAAATTGTGCGTAACTGGTTGTTACAGTCATATATAGGACGATAAACACCTTTCACAATTTTAACCACCTGGTTAGCATTTTCGCCATTATAAAAGAAAAACTAAAATGTATCGAATTTTCTGTTTGTTATCTTCTATTTTTAAAACCTTGTACTCGCAACTGAATTAATCAGACAAAAAACCGCCAGAGGGTATTTTAGTGTCAAATGTCACCTTTCCAACGAGCATAAATCTGAAATTGTTTGATAGATACCTCACGAGATATCGATCACTACAGACGTCTACCGAAAAAGTAATGGATTACTTTTTCCCCAAACTAATATTTTTCAATTAAGTTTTAATTATAACTAGTTTAGAATTTCAGTATATAACATTATTATCACCAGATTTTTTATAGAATATTGTTAATACCATGAAATATTACCGAAGTGATATAACTATTTAGTAGATCACTAATGTACATAGAAAATATAATATGATAATGAAATTACCCAGAAAAGTAACTCTCACTTCAAACACATTACTCCATGTCATTTACAGTAAGAATAAACCTTCAATAAAGCTACCTTCAATTTAAATAAATCTGACTAATTGCAGGTGATGCCATTCACAATTAAGGAAAGCAGTTGGCTTTATTTACAGCGAAGAGGTATTCCTCTTTGGGAGATATTCCGATAACACTCTCTGTTCTTCCCAAGAAGGGAGACCTCCACGATAAGCGGTTAAAAGGGTTTGGGGCCTTCATTATATCCCAAGATATTGGAAGCTCGGAGAGTGACAATGCCTCTTCCTCCAGTTCTGGTAATGAGATAATTTAGATATTCTGCAGAGCCTAGTTGCCGTGGGGAGGGGAACTATTGCACCAAATTGGGCGCCGTCACTCCGAAATTCTCAGGAATCATAGTGCTTTCTATTTTTATTTGGGATATAATATATTTGAGGGAGGGTCTCCAAATTGTGTTTTAATCGAAACTGTGTAAAAATAGGTTTCGAAAACTATTTTCTAAAATATATCCAAAAATTGTGATAATATATTAGTTTAAGTGCTCAGAGCAGATCAAAATGTTTCACAAAAATTGTGATTTATGCTTAATTGCTTAAAATGCCGTTAATTAATGATAATTATTGAAAATAACTGCAGAGTTATACAACTGTGATTACACTCAAATTTCACAATTCTAGTTAAAAGAAATATCTTGTTCAATAAGAATATATTTCAGATTGGCTTAAATAATTATATTTCTAGTAAAAAAGCTATCGGTACTTTTGTATTAATCCATCGAATATTTCCTTGAAGTATATCACCAAATGTTGAGACTTAAACTACATAGAAAAAAATAAAAATATTTATTAAGGTTAATATGATAGGAAATGTGCTACAGGAAATACTGCACATTTCTATATGCTAATATCTATGTTTATGTTCGTCTATGTTCATTACGAATATGTGCATATAATGCAGCCATTTTGCTAAATTATAGCAGACTGTGTTTTAATTAAAAAATGGCTATATCAAGGGTAAAAGAACAGACAAAGGTAAAAAAAAAGACTGTAACAATAAATATCAAGTTACATTGCTCTAAACAACTGAAAATTTACTGTAACAAACTGTATAAATATTGTTTTTCATGAATTTGTCAATTTAAATTTAATCAAATTTATAATCGGAATTACAGAAATTAATTTAACTGTTAATCATCCGTCCAAATGATTAATAGAAAAATATCAATTTTTTTCCAGTTTCGCATTTAACATACTGTTATCTAAATATGAAAGATAACTTTGCAAAGAATACTAGCTCTTCTATAATAACAATTGGATATCATCCCCGTAAAATTATAAGATCGTGCTTTGATATAGTAGCCAAAAAATATGAATTTTTGACTAAAAATGTGCATTTATCGAGAAATATCACAAAAATATTTTAATATAAAATTAATTTTTTATGCTCATTTATATACTATAGAGAATTGTACCAAAATAAATTACACAACATTTTAGATTCTAAGTAAGCATCCCTTTCATTGATATTGAATTTTCCTTCTTATTATATATAGTTGTTTATTGTATATATATTTCTGTACCCATATTGTCATTGAGTTCGACATTTCATTTATTAAAATCATTTTTCGTTGCATTTGTTATGACCATAATTATGAATATATTGCTTTAGAAAAATAAGCAATTTATTTCGTTAAAATGTCGTTCGTCATACGATGGAGAATTGAAATATATTCTACTTTATATTTAAAACCATAAAATAGTATTTTTCCCCATAATATTAAGCGACCATACATAAACTTTATCAGCAAATAATATTTGAAAAGCATTCATCTGAATTTAGGACCTTTAATATCTTTTGACTCGCTTATAATCAAGTAATTATCATTTATCCAATCTATTCTCAGTATTCATTGACGTTTAAGCTATGGTGGACGACTGAGTTCTCATGAATTCCATTTTTACACAAATCTATTTTCAGAATAATTTAATGACCATCTCGTAGAATAAAATTACCTTCCGCTTTAAAAGAAGTGATCCTATTACTTAAAGATTACATTCTAACGCTATGTTAAAAATAAATACTGCAAACAAAATCATTTCTTTGCAAGTAATTTCTGTAAAAAGTATCAGGGTTTTTTTTTTTTTTTTTTAACATTTTAACTATTTTTTCAAGATATTACTGTTTTAATAGCAATTAATGAAGAGAAATGTTTTTAAAAATTATTCTCTTAAGTGGTACAGAAATATCGCTTTTTTTTAGCCCTTTATATTAAAAATAGTTTACCTGGGTATATTGTTGAGCAAAAATCCCTATAACAAACAAAAAATTTGTAGTTATTAACTTCGAAATGGAAAGATAATTTTCCTAATTAAAGTAGTTTTTATAATATATCACTCTATTACAAAATGTTATTCATAATAGAAAATAGTGCTATACACTGAAAAACTTAATACAATATTACACCATCCTAAATCAATCATAAATATTTGTAAATGCAAATAAATTCATAAAGTATCATGAATTTGAAATTAACTGTCAAATTTAAAAGCAAAAAGGTTTTTAGTTCAAAGATTATACAAAAATTGAAAAGCATGAAAATGAGTTAAAATCGAAGTTTTGTTTTGCTTCAAAATTGAAAAATAATCTGATGAAGTATTATGTCTCCGCAATGAGAATTACATGAATTATTTATGAAGAATTGTTAAAGAGGAGACAGATGATAACAGTTATGATAAAATATTCGATAAATGGCTGGGATTTCCATGATAGATTAAGTTTACAAATATCTTACTTAACAATAAATTATTCGGAAAGTCCTCTAAGACATTTTGAGAATTCTCGAAAAATATTTACTTGATTTCAGACATCGCACATATATTAATACTAAGTTTTTTTATCTGCGCGAAAATTAATTTTTATTATTAATCATATATATATAAAGTGGTTGTTTCTTTCGTTACAGTTGAGATCATGTGTACGTCACTTTTACTTATAATTAGTCTGTGAGTTAAACAAATAATCGTTTTCCCCAATAATGTTGAATATACAATTTTGTCCACCCATTAAAAACAAATCAATTTATCTGTGGGATTAACTCATCAGTGAGCAGTTGGAAAGAAAATGTTGGCCAATATCTTAGTTGGACTGGATATTTTATATATTATTATAGATTTGTCTCTCTTGATACCGCTATTAAAAATAAATACTTATTCATCATTAAGTAAAGATAAATTAATTTTTTTCATGTAGTATGTAAAGCACATTGAATATTAATATTTGATTGTTTATGCAAGCAATAAATAAATCACAACATCCACTTTATGGTTAGTTTAAATCGGCAAGGACAATTTAAATGTTTTTTTTATATGTATTTTGTTTTTCAATGCCAATAAGAGCTTATAATATAAAATACTTAACTTATATACAAACATGTAAGCTATATTATAACGAAACATAATATTAAGTTGTATTTTTTCTCGGGATTTTTATTGCGTAATATTTATTAATTGAATTATGAATAAATATTTTTTATATATTTATAGTTGATTTTACTCAAAGTGATCATTATAATAAACACTATATAATAAGCACTGTATTATAACAAGCACAGTGTATTTTTTGTGTTTAGAGGAATTATAAAATAATTTTACTATCGAAAGTTGTTTTTAAATAACAAAATGTCCTATTTAATATATTGTACGCATTTATAATTAAAATATTGAACTCATTTGTAAAAGTCAAATACTCGATTTTTATTGCTTGAACAGATTGAATATTTTCAAAAATCTATATTTTGCGTTTCGAATTTTTATAATAAGAATTTTATTTTTAAAAATAGTCTGAAAAATTATGAAATTATGTATTTTTTAAATAATGAAATGATTTATTAAATTTTACAAATTAATTAATCTATTGTATTCATTTATTAAATTGATAATTTCATGGTATTGGTAAACCATGTTCAGTTTCTACAATACCATTTCTCTTTGCATTTGACATTGTTTAGAAATGTTCAGATAATTCTTTTCTTAACAAATTTTTTCCTAAGTCTTCCATGTTAAATAGTAGAGAGTAGTTCTTAATTATTAATATTTCAATAACACAAGAGATCAATACTTATGTACATTATATATACTGTTATCATATTTTTATATATAAATTAACTCAGCTACACTGATCCTGCACCCACTATCATTGTTTGGGGTCATAATGAATGTCACTCCCACGTCTTTCTGGACTAGTACGTATTACTAGTACACTGTATTGCTAATGCTACATCATTAAGGTGTTATCTCTGTGGTTCCCTTTTACTTTCAATATTTGCCATCAACTATATTCCAACAAGAAAATACACAATCAAACGTGACACGCGATTTTCAAGAAACCTTCTTTATCATTCAGATTGAATTGCTTCATTGGCCGGTCTGTTCTCCCGATTTATCGCCAATCCAAAACATGTACCCCATGATGTGTAACAACTAGTTCTGTATACAACATCGACACCTACAATAAATCAACTTTGGCAATGTGTGGAAGTCTCAGAGACTCTATACCCAAGGATCCATTGAAAGATTTTTTTGATTTTTTGCTGAAATGTGTGGTAGTGGTTAAATGATTTTGTCATCTGTTACACTTTACATGAGACTGCAATTTCAATCATTTGATCATTGAACACGTTATCTGAATTTTGCTATGATCTCACTTGTTGTTGCAAAATGGCTAGCATGCTATTTTGTTGATTAAATGTTACTGCTTTATTAAATATTTTTTTTTTAGAAAATAAATACCTTTCCAATTTTTTATTGACATGTCAGATAAAAAATGCAATCTTAATCTCTGTTTCAAATTACCTATAGGCGTTTCGATTCATTCATAAATGAAATTTTTGAAATAACAAACCCACTCAAAATTTACATTTCATTCACTTCATAAAACATTTGATATATATTCTAATATATATGCTGTACAAGTTGTAATAACATGAAATGATACATTTCAATAAATATTTAATTCGACAATATTGCATTTAACCTTATGCGTTTTCCAGCACTGCATTTTCCATCTGTTATTTATTGCTAGATTAATGTATAAGAATTTATTAATTTTAATATCAATATCCAATGAAGTTATGTTTCACATTTTTCAGATGATAGAAAGCTATAAGAATGCTGAAAATTTTTTAATACGTACTTAATATGAAAATAATTGGGTAGTAGTTCAAATAATGTTGTGTAGGATCCCTGACTTAATTCTATGAAACAATCAAATGGTACAAATGGATATTTTCAAGATATTTATTTCACCTAATATTTTGTAAATGAACTAATTTTTTTAAATGAAAGCATCTTGCATAATGTATAAGTAGTTAAATTACTTATAATTCAATGAATTCGCTTAGCTTAATTTTATATATTTTCTCAACATTTTCCTATTAAAATCAACTATAATAATATAATAATGAACTTATAATACATAGAATACTGCGATTTTCAATAACAGTTAAGAACAGTTTCTTTTGATTTTAGGGAATGTTTTCCGAACCATGTTGTAAATAATTGAACAGTATTATTATATCAATTTATAATTTATTATGGTAATCAATATAAAGCTTTATGTGTGTGTGGGTTGCTTTACAGTTTTTCTTTAAATAAGCTCACTAAAACATGGATATATTGTGATAACGATAAAGCTAACCTCTATTCCAGATTTTGTTTGATTCAAAACATTCAATTCTAGGTATTTAAAATAGCATAGCTTGGAGAAAATTAGCGCCATCTATCTTTTCCATACAAAACTATTCAATCTCAACAGAACAATTCAGGAATAAATTTAATTCGATTTTATTATAATATGGATTCTTTTTAATTTGGATTAATTAATCAGCCAAATCATTCGTACGCATTCAAATATTTCTGATTAATGCTTTATGCTAAGTAAATTAGCATAAAGCATTAATTAGCATAAATTAGCATTTATATATAAGACAAAATCAAAGTGAAATTTTAGTGAATCATAGAAAATGCTGATTAAAAATTATTCTAGTTGCCGTTTAGGAAAACTCTCTTTTAACCTTCCTGTAACTTCCTTTTACTATCTCTTTTAATAACTTATAAATACCATTGTACTAATTTCATTGCATTCAAAAAATTAATAAATAAAAACTCATTAGAATACATTTTTTATAATATATTGCCCCATGATAATAGCCCTCTCCAAATTCTAATGATTTTCTAATTTAGCTATGTTTCTAAATAAACTGTCTTTTCTAAAGTATTTTCAGTTTGATTCTCAGTGTTTTCTAAGTGACAACTTCTTTAAAAAAAAAAAAAAAAAAAAAAAATTTAATCCTATTCAGAGGCGCGTTAATCAAAATACAGGATTAATTCATTTTATACCATTATTTTTAAAATTATGTAAACTATTTATATCCATAAATTCATAATTCTATTTGTGAGTTTTTACACATGGTAAGTGAAAAATAAAAATAAATTAAAACTTAAAAATAAGCTCTTAAATAACAATTAAATCTAAACTATAACACATAATAATAATTTATATTCTACTGTACGAATTTACTGTATTCTTATTTTAAAATTATGTAAGCTATATACATTTATAACATAAATTCACAATTCTGTTAGTTAGTTTTTATACATGATAAATGAAAAATAAATTAAAAATTAAAAATAAGTTTTTAAAAAACAATTAAATCTAAACTATAACACTTAATAATAACTTATATGCCACTATACGAATTTACTGTATTCTTATCTTAAAAATATGTAAGTTTTTTTTATATCCATAAATTCACAATTCTGTTCGTGAATTTTTATATATGATAAATGAAAATAAATTAAAACTTAAAAATAATTTTTCAGATAACTATTAAATCTAAAAAAATAACGCATAATAACATATGTACCACTGTACGAATTTATTGTATCAAAAAAATATGTGAACTAAGTTTAATTAAAGGCTAACCCAATTGGATATATTTTTAATAAAATATTTCCCTGTGAAAATATATCCGGAGTTAGCCATCTTATCAAAATTAAAGTTATTTTCTTATTCAGCTATTTTTCTAAAGAAATTCTATTCTCTAAAGTAGATTTTATATCATTATGTTTATAAGCAGATTACATAAACTATTTATATCTATGAATTCATAAAATTATTTGTGAATTTTTTATACATAGTAAATAAAAATAAATAAAAACATAAAAATAGGCTGTTAAATTACATTTAAATATATAAAATAATACGCATGAAATAATTATATTTTCTATATTAACTACAGCTCCAACTCGGAAACAAAGTTTCAATCTCTAATACGTAAGGCCTAGCGGGTAAGCCTGGATTAATTACGTCAGACGGAGAATGTTTCACTAGACGACAGCATTGATTAGGGAACAATTTTCGGAACATAGCACAACTAACGGAATTAAGCGAACGAAACTTCCAAACGCTAATTCACGCTACACATGTGTCCAATATTTAGGTCTTTGTGGAATTGATATTGAAGTTAGGGAATGTATTTCGATGCCAAATGCATCGAAAACACGGTTATCTTTTACCATATCTGTGGTAGTCTGTCTCATTTATAATGTGGAAAATAATTTTAACTAATTATTACATTTCAAATTTAATGCGGTTTTTGATGACGTTCAAGGAATAATGAGCAATTTTTTTGTCAGGAATTTAAATTAATAACAATGCTTTTTGTTCTTTTGCTAATTATATGTGCAATATCCACTAACTATTATTACAAATAACTTCGATAAAAACATTTCCTTTCCAAAAATACATTTTCTGATGAGAGTTTATTAAATTAATTTACAAAAAGTAATTATGGATGTGTTTCTCAATTTATAATGAGGAAAATAATTTTAACTGTAACTATTACATTAAAAATTTAATGCAATTTTTGATGACGTATAAAAATAATGCACAAATTTTTAATTCAATTTAATTTTGAGTTATAAATCAATTAAAATAATAAATTATGGATGTATTTCTCAATTTATATTGAGGAAAATAAATGTAACTGTAATTTTTTAATGCCATCAAATTGAATGACGTTAAAAAAATTGCTTATGTTTATATTAAAAATTTAATGTGATCTTTGATGACGTAAAAAGAATAATATGGAATGACGTAAAAAGAATAATAAGAATAATTCTTTTGTCAGGAATTTAGTTTAAAAACAATGCTTTTGGTTCATTTATTAATTATATGTGCAATATCCACTAACTACTACTACAAATAACTACGATAAGAAAAGTTTTCTTTCAGAAAATACATTCTCTGATAAGAGTTTTTTAAATTAATTTAAAAAAATTAATTATGGACGTATTTCTAAATTTATACTGCGGAAAAATTTTTTAACTGTAATTATTACATTAAAAATTTAATGCAATTTTTGATGACGTGAAAGGAATAAAGCGCAAATTTTAAAATTTATTTAGAATTATTAAATTTAATTTTGAATTATGGATCAAATAAAAAAATATATTATGTATTCTTTCTCAATATTAAAATGGCAATAATTTTAAATACATATTTTTAATACTTTTGATTTTTCTTTTAAATCAGGTATGTTCTAGTAAGAGTTATTATTTGAAATGAGTTGACGTAAAAAATGCAAAACAGATAAATCATATTATTTTAATCGATTTACAATTTTTCGAGTTATTTTTAGTTACTTAAAAAATTTATAACTATTCTATAACACAATATTTTTTATTAATTTTAATACTGTAACTTAAAATAAATTTTTTATTAATAGAAAACTATAAAATATCCAATAAATTATGGCAATAAAATTCTGTTTTTATAAATTAAAAAAAAATTATTGTAATAGGAATGATTTTATTGTAATAGATCATGAAATGATTTATTTTTTATTTTTAATGAATGTTTTTAGATTGAAGTCACTTGATTTCATTTCTGCAAAATAATTCTCATATCAAATCAAGAGAAGGGACTATATCAAGTATTTTTGTGTAAAGTGTTATGAAAAAAAGATATCATAAAAATATAACTGATATATTCTTGGAGCAGTATTGTGTAACCTACTTAAGTTAAAAAATGTTTATGTGTGTATGATTTAAATAAAACGCGTAATTTGAAAACTTGTTTTGATGACCTATAGTTAGGCTCACATTATGGCCTAGTGGTAGAATCACACTTTCCGGAAAGAGATATCTTAAATTCTATAACAGGTCAGAGGTGACTTGGTTGGTTATGGTTTCGATCTCGTCACCGGAAGGTAGTGAGTTCGAATCCCAGCTTATCCGAATTTCCGTCGAGTTCAATAAGGACGATTAAAGCTCTTAAAATATGTCATGGGGGCAACGTCCTCCATGCTCCCATTCCAAATTAATACCTTTGGGGGGTGGTTGGAGTTAGACTATGGGTCTTCTCTGGCTTCAATCTCTAAATTTTAAGACCCAGATGGTGCTGCCAACTATGAGCCAAAGTCGTACTTCCACATTCGTACGGGAGTGCTCTGTTCAAAAACAGAAGATGCTCTTTCTGACTTAATTCGCCCAGTCTCTGACGGGCGGGCTTGGCTGTGCTAAGTGTCATAAGTGACAACACAACAGCATAAACTAAAAGCAAGAATAATATAAGTTCATTGCAACAGTGGTTGGTTGGTTGGGTTTAATGGCGCAAGGTCCAAATAAGGACAAGCTGCGCCCATTGCAACAGCGTAAGATAAGAGATGTATAAGTGCTGGTCTATCTTTTGATCTTTATCATCTGACCATCTTAATTATGGAACGCGAAGTTTAGTTATAAAAATGAATACAGTTATCAGAAAGAGGGTATGTCTTACAAAACGAAACGACATTGTGCATTACTTATATTAAAATTCAGAATCTGATTAACCTAGTTGAAAATTAAATTAAATATAAAAAAATAGCATAACTACCTTTTTTTTAGTAAAACATTAATACGTCTAGTACACCATTCACATTCAATGGAGCCTTTGTAAGCTCCTCTCCTACTGACAATCAGTTATTTGTATCTGCCTGTTTCGTGAAGTGAGTGTGTTCGAATCCCAGCACAAATCAATGCAAATTACATGTTCTTTTTTTTTCAAATTTCTGGGCACAAAATATCCTGCAAATACAAACAGCATGATGGTATTCATCGGGCCGCCGCGGTGAGCCATCTTGGCCAGCAGCGGTCCGCCACTATCGCTGGTTGGCCAACAGTCTCCACTTTTACCAACTTGGAGCCAGTTATAACTTATACTTTGATTCTACAAATAAACATGAAATATTTATTCATTTTTATCTGCTAATAGTTTATATGTTGTGAAGATAATATTGCATTAATTTAAAACTGAATCTGTTTTAGTTATTTAGAAAAGCAGGTTTTCTCCTTAATCAGCAAGGGACATTAAATTCACATTTATTTCATAAAAAAATTATAAACTAAAATAATTTCAAAAATGAATTTCCAACTCTCTCTATAATAAGCAGATAATGTTCTCTGATATTACAGTACTTTATTATTAAACTTGGAATTAATAGCTCCCAAATATTATAGTTCATTTTTAATAAATTTTAATAATTTTATTAAACTGAAATAAATTTTACTATTTTATTAGATTTATTTTTAAAATAGTTTTTTCTCATGAATTTATTTATATAAATACTATTTAGAATCATTTTTTACTAATTTGTTCTGATTGTTTTTGAAATTATACATAGAATGTATAATTTTATAATCATTTTTTACTGATTTCTTCAGATTATTTTTTTAAACGGCTATTTTTGTTTGTTTTTCTTTTTAATATTTCTATAAGCAGTTTTCAATCGATTGCTAAATTATGAGCATGTAAATATACATAAAATTCTAACTTAATTATTTTAAAACATTTGTTTCAATGATTTATTGTAAAACACTTCATACACTGAATGTGTTTCATTAAATAACATATTATGTCACATAATACTTTTCTTTTATTAAAAATTGTTTAGATGAAGACGGGATCTAGTATAAATTTTTTTCTTATTTGCAGTCATGAATCAATTCATGTTATTCATAAATTTTCAATTTAAAAGTTTTCTTCTTATATTTATTTCTCTTAGGGTATTTCGGAGCCAATTTCAGCTCAGCTTGGCGAGCAATCGCGATCACAACTTGGCCAGAATCAAAGGGGCACCCTAAGGTATAGTCTAACCCAGGAAATGTATAGTAACTGATATTTTACCTTACTTAAAGAAAATCGTGCGTTATATTCGATTTCTAATTTAATATAAATTACTTTGTTAGGAAACTCAACATCGTGAGTGAGTTAATAATGCAAAATGTCAAGAGACAGAATAGGATAAAGTAGTAAAAGATTTCCATTTTCAGTTTAAAACTCAAATGAGAGTTGTTGAGGAAAGATCAATGTTGCTGCGTTTCCCCCCCCCCTCCCTCCCCGATCGATTCCTTACCTGTTTCCACCAAGTTTGAGAAAGAAGAATGGATGTTGAATTTTTCTTATTAATAACACTTTCCGATATTTCGAGGAATTTTTCGGTAAAAAAGGAGTAAATGAAAGGTTTTCTGAAGAGACGGTACATATAAAAACTTCCGGGTTACAAAATATTTTTAGGAAGTGATAGTGACAGCTGAAAGAATGGAATTTCTTGTTGATGAAGAAACATGAAAATGTTAAATAAAGTGATGAAAATGGGCCTCAGTATTTTTTTAGATACTTTTTTAGATTTTTTCAAAGATATTAAGGGGATCATAAGCAATTGAATAAAACTCAAGTGAATCATTTTTTAGATTCTTTACCTTATTATTTATACCGGTTATACTGAATGTTGTTTTTTGTTGCAATAGATTTTGTAAATGTTTTTTGTAAAATAGACATATAATTCAAATTTAGAATATGTAAAAATAAATAAATTTACCTGCCTAATTAAACCAAATATTATAATTTTTTAATTAAAATAAATTTATTTATTCATCATAATATTAATATTGTTTCTAAATTGAGAAAAAAGTGATGAAACAGAACAAAAATCATATTTATTAAATGTACAACTTATACATATATTACTTTCACAATTTAAAATAATAAACTTACCATCAATTTATTTTTAAATTCTTTACCGTAAAATGTCAGTAGAACTATTTGACTAGAAAAATCAATTGATTTCTGATTCACATTAAATATAGATTATATACTAACATGTACTTAATAAAACTAAGTTTTATTAAAGCATAATATTATATATATCCCAATCAGTAAGTGCTAATAAAAAGTGAGAAAATTCAGAGGATTTGACAACTAAATGAATTTAATTAATGATGAATATTAATTCTTTTACATAAAAAAAATCTTTTTTCAATTTATCATCAAATTTCATGTGGATTTGCATTGAGAACGGCTGCAAAAGTTGAAAAAAACTTAGATAAGGATGTAGATCTCTGATGATTAAAATAGAAATTGTTGCAATTCGAAATTTTTGTTGGGACTTTTCAAGAAATAAAAATATAACTAAAGCTGATTTGTGAGCTGTGATTTATTTAACTTGATCAGTAAAACATTATCACCTTAAATTATTTCGCTTTTAAGACAGAGTGTGTTTGTTTTCCCTTATCTAAATTACCTTATTACGAAATTATTTTATCTACAAGGTGGCTGTAGAGAAGATATATTTCATACACTCTTCTTTCTACTTTTCTGCCATGTAATTTTTTATTAATCGTTTAATTTATATATTATCCGATAACAATATTAACTGTATTATTCGATATTTGAAAAACACTATTGTTGCTTCTTTAGCGACTGCATTTTCGCCTTTTCCAATACGACACCAATTGAAATGCATTTGCAATCCCACCCAAATTCATTATTTATTCACCGTGTAGTTAAAAAGAATTTTCAAGCGTTATATACTTCATTTGATTTGATTTTCAGCTAATCGATGCACGAGATTTCACTTTATATAATTACAAAAATAAGTTGCTTAAGCTGAAAACAATATTTTTAACAAAGTGATCTCTTCATAACTAAAGCCTTATTAGAAAAAAAATTATTTAGAAGCCATTCTATAAGAAACTCCTGCAAAATAAAATTCAAACTTAAAAACAATTTTTACTTTTTTTATTAATAAAAAATAAGACAAAAGTAATATTATTTTTTCTATTTCAAAACTATATTTTTGAAAATATTTTTCTATTTATTTCAGAGTAAGAAAGTTTGCTGCTGGTTTTTCAAAGAAAGTACCTCAATCTTGTTAGATTTTCACCTGCTTATTTCCCAGGCGATTGCAACACTAAAACATTTTTTTTTCGTTTAATATCTGAAAGTTCTCTTTAATTCTTATTCATATTGTCTAGAATAATTTAATCATCCTATTCTTTTTAAATGCAAATTTCTTGTAAAACAACATTCAAAACGGCCTAAAAAATCCACGGTTTTATCATTGGACTGCAGTTAATTTTCCATAATTCTAGGGGTTTACAATTCGTCAATAAAACGTCAATCTAAGATTCTCGAACAAAGACGTATTGAGCAACAGTGGGTTTCTATATTGAAGTTCATGGATTAAGTAATTTGTTTTGTTCAAAGTCGTCAGGTAAATTGTTTTCTTCAGGTATAGAAATTTCTTAAATAAAGCCTACTTATCAAAATGGACTTAACAATATTTCTTCTGCAACATCAATTTCAAAAATACATTGATTAGTACTCAATTTTATGAGATTGTATTATTCTCAATTTCATAAATATTGAAGAATTTCAATTTCATGAGACAAAGTTAAGTGACGGTCACTTTTAACAAATGTAACTTACGATACAAGCATATGAAGTTATTGATTATATTCTGAATCATATCTGCAAGATGGGTGTGAGTTAGGTTAACCGTGAGAAATTCTACAGAAATTACTTTAAAAAATTCAGTACTTCAACATTCAGAGTGCAGTTAATTTTCCACAATTCAGGGATTTTAAATTCATCAATATAAACGTTGATCTAAATTTCACGAACATAAAATTAAAAATAAAATAAAGAAAATTGAATAAATCATTTGAATTCAAACGAATATAAATACTAATGGAATTTGTATAAAAATAAGTTCCCAAAAAATAGATTTTCATAATTTTAGTTCGTAAATGGGATTATCCTCCTGTTTTGGCATATTTTAGAGATCATACTGGTTCGTATAATCATGAGAGAATTAGAAGTTCGTAAAATTATGCATAAGTCAGTAATCATTTCCAATAATTTTACCATCACATCAAAAATTATAATTTTGATTTTAAAAAAACTATATGTGATGATATGAAATGATGATGATGAGAGATATAAGATGGAATCGAATTTATCAATCCATTAATTGTAATGATATCATTATATTTAATAAAAATGTGTTACAGAAAATAGTAAAAGAATTAATGAACGTTTTGATCATTGTAATATTTATAATTAAAAATATCTAATTGATGGAACATTTGAAGAATATTTCAAATTACTTGAGTATTTGTAATAGAGTTAACTGCTAACTGTAAATGTGTATCCTCCTGCTTAATAAGCAAAACCATATTTAGAAATTTTTAATAGAAAATGCTAAAATTATGAGCAATTTGATCATCGCTGCATTTATTATTAAATATATTGTAACAATAAAACATTTCAAATTACTTGCGTACTTGTAAGCATCAAGTTGACTGTAAAGTTACTACTAAATACCTCTGTTTCATAATGCGATCATCAATTGAAAGATATCCAATTTCAAGAGACACTTTTAACATCACTATGAGTCAAAGAAAGTAGTTGGGTGCATTCCCATTAAACTGCTATTAGTTTTAAAATGATTTTGAGAATATATTCAGTTACATTTCCCAGTAGAAGATTCCTAAAGTAAAAGGTGTGAACTATCCAATCTAATTTAGAATATATCGGAAGTAATAGGAGTGTCAATTCGTCCTCCATCTATTCCAAAAGTGAAATTATTCAAAGATTCGGAAGTATGTGTGTGGGTGTAAATTGAAAACCTAATTGGATGCCTTCGCATAGGAGATCTAAGGATTCATAATTTCTATTGTTTCAGATTTATTGCTTCAAGGGGCTGTTCAAAAATTTTATTTTATTTATCGAACATAACAAGATGTATTTAGTAAAAAATTGAATTCGGGAATCTTTAAATGTTATAAAAAATATAGCTGAAATTTAATTTATGGTCTCTCTTGGCGCGATATTTTCACATTTGGCGATCAATAATAATTTCTAGCAACACAACCAATTCCGACCAATAGCAGATGAGAGATGCCTACCAATCACAGATAAGGCATTCCAATCAGGCAATGTTTTTCGGTATTCTGTTTACTTTTAGACTTCGTTTGTGCAAAATGGGAAGATTGTTGGCGACTTTTTCAAAAAGTCGCCAAGGGTGACCGTAAAGTAAATTTTAACAAAAATATAATTCGATTATTTTATTATTTATTTACCTTGTCTATGATTTCGTATTAATGCTAAAATGTGATTTAATGATTAATTATGTTGAGGAAACAATCTTGTCACATTCTGTCACCTTAAAATTAAGTCAAGGATGGATAATTATAGGATATTTTTTAAGAAAGAAATTTATGGAGGGGACGAACAATGATATTGATCAGTGACTCAAGATTTTCATAAAGTACTACAGAGGGCTTAATATAGTTGAAATAATTAAAATTGGAAGCATGAAGCTTTGAGAAAATATATAAAATAAAGTTAAATTTGAATGACAAAACTATTTATGTTCGCTTGTACACATACATAGTTATGTCGGTACATATACATAGTTAGAATTCCGCACACAAAAATAATATTAAATCTTTGTTGATTTAATTAAAAATATATCAGTCTTTGCTTCATCTTTTGTTGATATTTTAAAATATTTTTATAAAGTAAATGCTTTAAAATCTTTGGCCATGAAACGTAACAAGTAACAGTGTCAAAGAATGTTGATTAAATATATCTAAGGAGGGATATAAAATTTCGTTATATAAACTATTGACTGTAATTGTAATAAAATATGCAATTAACAAATTTATTAGCTGATTTAAGAAGTTATATTTAACTTTATTCTTAAAATAACCTCTGAAATTAGTTTCATTTCTCTATATTTTATACGTTCTCATCTGATGAAAAGCTGCTGAGAAAATCTATGCGTCCTACGTCAATTATAAATTACAATTCCATAGATTTCATTTTTTAATCAATTGGACTGGATTATTGAAAACAGATTTATAAAAGACACTTGTGAAAAAATGCAAAAATGTATAATAAAATGATTATCAAATTGAAATTGAAGTTTATGCAAATAATATCGTTCAAAGTATATAACAAAATTTTCTACTTTACATTAATTTTATTTCGAATATATTTATATATGTAATACCAGAAAAATTTATAAAACTTTAATCAAGGTGTTTAATATTAGAAATTATGTAGCATTTTTTTTGGAGGGGGGGGGAGAGATTTTTTTTAGTAAACGCAAATAAATGCAAGAAGGTTCTAATGCAAAAATTTATTTCATAAGAAATTTGTAAATTTTTATTTCTTTAAACTTATTTATGTTGTAAATAAGTTAAAAGTAAATAAGTTACTTATAACATATATCAATAATTTAATAAATGTGATTTTAGGTATATTTTATATCAGTTTTGTGATGTTCTCACGATCCTGTCGCATCCAGGATGGTCGAATAACACAAAACAAATGATTGGGAACGAAACATTTATATTACATTAACACACAAACAAGGAATTCAGACATTTTGTTTTACAACGACTGGGAGCGGACTTCCGCTACCCCCAAGAAACAGAACCAAATGCACCGTTCTCCTTACTCCGACACGACTCTCTCGTCCCGTCCCAGTGTTTCTAGTCCTGGCAGAAAACGAAATCAAAAGTACTCTTCCAGTTCACAGTCTGACTTTTATAAGTTTCATACTTTAATAAAAAAATTATGAAGATAAGAAAAAGTTTGAAATTAAATATTACTAAAAGTGAAGATATTAGAGTTATCAAAAATGATTTCTTTGTGAAATCGATAAAAGAAAGTAGTAAACTATTCATAGCATTTATCATTCAAATTTAAATTTTTTTTATTTAATTTACATTTTTATCATTGTATTTTTTTTATGCATCATTACTTTTTTTTTTTTTTTTTTTTTTTTTAATTTTTATATGCATGTAATGATAAATTGCAAGTTTCGAAATTACTTCAATGACGATAAATTTTAAAAAAAATCCTTTTAAATCATGGTTCTTAAAAATAAATTTATTGAAAAGTAAAATACAATTAATTAAACTATACTATTTATTTTAGTAGTTTTAAAATCTTAAGATTTGTAGTTTTAGATTATAAATAAAATAGATCAACTATGGCGACGAAATTCTTTCATCAATGACAAAACATATAAATGAAATATGTTAGAAATATAATAATCCTTAAGTTTGATAGTTTTGTACCAAATATGCCCACCTACGATTTTTAGGAATTGCATTTTTTTACAACGTATACATTTATTGGAAGCAAATTATAAAGTTGAGGTGTATTATAAAGAATATAAATATACAGATACTGTATATAATCCACTAAATTTTATGATTTTAATTAGTAACAGAGATAAATGGACATTTGTATATTATTTCCTTCCATTACCATACCTCAAACAATATTTTTAAAACTTATTTTAGATAGTTTATATGATAAAATTGTGGGTTATATAATTGCAGACAAAATCAACAATTCAACACATTAAAGACCATCGAATACAATTTCCAAGATCAGAGGAAGACTGATCGATTTCTCTGCGTTTTCCTGATCGATTTCTCGCTCGTCCACTGATTTTTGATCTTGTGAAATTAGCCGTTGAATAGGGTCTATTAATAGCCTTTTCCGATATGTTAATATGTTTTATTAGTAATGGAAAATGTGAATGAACTCTAGTATGAAGTTTTTATATTTACCCAATTCATAACTATCAAAACTTTAATGAAATTGATCATTAGAGTGGAAACTTATTTTTATCTGCGGGGCGAAAAATGGCCATTGATGGCTTTTTTGACCTTTAATTGGATATAAAAATAACTTTTTTAAAGGTCGTTTTAAATTCTCCATAAAGAAATTTTATTTTTGTCTTGTTATATTAGAGATCAACACTCTAAAAATATGTTGAAAATTGATTTTCCAACAAGTGTATTAAATTAATACGTTTATTATGTATACTGAATGCGATAAATTAGAAATGTGTGGATATAATGCAGAGTCAAAGTCATGTACATTGAAATACACTGTTAATATTTCATTACATATAATTTTAATCCCTTATTTTATTTATAAGGGACAAACTATTTTGGTTGTACTTTTGCAAATAAGCCAAATTGCTTTTTTATTTACAAGATAAAGCAAAAGAAGATATATAGAAATATAGATGATAAATATTTTCATAATATTATATACGATTAGATTTGCAGAAGCATATTGTAATTAAAATTCCTATCAAAAACTGATGATTTACGATTAGATTACTCAAAAATAAATGCAATTATATGTTGGTAGGAGTATATATAGTATGTCTGCCACCTACTGTGTCTAGTGGTCAGCATGCGGTTAGGGAGGTCTGGCTGCGGATAGGGAGGTCTGGGCTCGAATCCCTGTTCGGGCATGGATGTACTTTTTCTCTCTATCCTGTCTTTGTCCTTTTCTTGCATGAATGGTTGCCTACCCTATAATCGGTTTCCTATATGGCATGTGTGTTCAAGTCAGTCGTCTGCCCTTGTTGTTCCTCTCCAAAAAAGAAACTGCATACTACCCTAAGCCAAATCTTCTGGAACTGTGTTGGTCTTTCCAACACCAAGGGGATAAGCAATAACAACATATATAACATGTCTGATATTAAAAGTAAAAAAAAGAATATTAGACATATTACTCCTAACTATGTTGCTATAATATATCTTATATTTGACATATTACTTATGACAGCATTTCTCTGTTTTTGCTTCACCTAATTGCATTAAAGAGTAATGTAAAGCCAATTTTTATTGTAGCTTAAATATATAAAATTCAATAGATGTAATTGGCATATAAGAGCTAGATCCGTGACATTAATTAATTAATATTATTTATATATAATTATTAATATTTATTACACGTAATTTTGAATTAAAATTTTTTTAATAAAAGTATGATTTTTAATAAAGGTGATATATTCTTATAATCTAATATGTTCTGTTTAGGGTAATTTGAATATTTCGAATGCAGCATATCCAAGTAGGGCTTGAACTCACCATAGGCTCAAAGTTGCCATGAGATTTGTTGTGTTAGAGGCATGTTGTTTCTGATGACTTGGCAATGCCAAGCCCGCCCGTCAGAGAGTAGGCGAATGAGGTCAGAGAGAGAGCATCTTTCATTTTTGTATAGAGCATCCTCAAATAAAGTTGGAAGTACGACTTTTGGCTCATAGATGGCAGCACAATCTGAATCTTCCTATTTAGAGATTGAAACCAGAGAATACCCAAAGCCTGGCTCCAACCATCCCCAAAGGTATTAATTTGGAATGGGAACATGGAGTACATTGGACCCGACGGATTTTAAGTGCCCCAGTCAACATTAGTGAACACGACGGATCTTCGGCTAAGCCGGGATTTGAACTCACCACCATTTGGTAACTAGAACGACGCCCTAACCAACCAGGCCACCGCAGCCCAGAGTTAGAGATATTCAATCATTCAATAATTTTTTTTTTATATGTTTTAGTGTATTATTACATTTCCACGTTGCATATGTAATGGAATTCTAGAATAACTGTAATTCAGTTGCAATCAAAATTGGTTTCCTAAAAATTTATAATCATGAAGTTTGAGATAATTTATAAAATTCTTATTCAGTGTATACATTTGTTCCTATTCAGTGTTTACACTACATTTAAATACGTCTTTATGGAATTTGAAATAATTTATAAAAGTCTTGTGTTTAGTGTATTCATTTTGGTATTTCCACTACATGTAAACACTTGTATAGGAAATTGAAGATAATTTATAAAAGTTTTGTTCAGTATATACATTTGGTATGTTCACTACATTTAAACACTTGTATTTAGAAATACTGTATCTTTATTTAAGATCTTTTACCATTTATATAGGAATTGATTACAATTTCATATCATAGTAAATTTAATTTTATTTTAGTTAAAATGTTAATATAACTGTTTATATTGATATGCATTATGTATCTAGTCAAAATATATATTTATAAAATATCTTTTTTATTGAATAAATTGAAATTTTAATGTCTAAGTTTTGTGTAAATCACATAACTAAGCAAAAACAGAGACATGATTGAGCAAAAATTGTGACATTATCCATGATGTTTTACTCTCAATGAACTCTCTATCTCTATGAGATTAAAAAAGAGAATAAATGGCATATCATTGCCACACAATTTAAGAAATAACATGAATATTTTAGCATGTTAGCAAACGTTATTCATATGAGAAAACTACAATTCAATCATTCTTTTACAATACATTGATAAATACTATCCTTGAGTCAGTCTTGGTAAATTTAATAAAGATGAAATTAAGGGAATATCGTAATAAGTTTTTTATATTTAAGTTGAAAAAGTTGTTTATATTTTATACTGTAATATTATGAGTTTATTATTCAATATTCAAAATTTTTATACTTCGAAGATTCTATAGAATTTTCACAATGATTTAGCGTATTTTAAAATTTATTTCCCTTAATGAAACGTAAAGCAGGAAAGAAAAACTCCACAATTGATTCTAAAGAAGCTATTTATCACAATTTTGGAAATAAAATATGGAATAAGCAAAATAGAAAAATAGAATCGACAAAAAATTTATCAAATGAAATTTTAACAAACTATTTTTAATGAATTATTCCAGAAAAGTTATTACTAACCAGCTTATAGTAGTTGAGATAAAGCGTTCGATAAATTGATTTAGCTCATGATAAATTGAGAATAAAAATATATTATCAGATAATGACTTAGTTTGAATATTTCTATGATAGTTCGCTTTCTAGCGAAAAAAATGGGTTTTGTATTGATTTGTAATGTCATGTGTATTGATTTTATTAAACATTTTATTTACGTAAGACTTTTGAGTATTATTTTTAATTTATTATTTTTGCTTTGATTTTTTAATAAAACTATATATATATATATATATATATATATATATATTGAAAAATAAAGTTTATGTAGTTTACATAACGTAAACGTTTGATGGCTTTAAATTGAATTGACATAATTTTATGTTTCGCTAAAATACCTGGAAATAAAAAAATATTATTTTTTTTATTATTTTTGAATATTTGAATGAACGTTTTATTACATATATGGGCTTCTGGGTTTGAAACACACTCTTACAAGTTTAGATGTTTTCACTTGAAATCGTAGGCCACAGTCTTTATATCTCATAACCAAAACTTATTGTTGAACATGACAAACCAACTAGAAAATGCGATCGGTTATTTTATACTTTTTGATGTTGATATCTTGTAAATTTGCTTGAAGAAATTTTTTTTTATTCTGGATGAGCCACGTTAAGGATCCGCGTTTTCTTCTTTTAATTCTTTTTATTTTATATTTCTTCTCTGAATTTCCAAAAGGCACGCCATTTTGTAGTTTATTCAAGAGCATAACAATATTACGTAAAAATTGGATACGTTTTTATTCTTTATAAGAACTGAATACTGATTTGTTTGTCACTCAATAGTTATGTCTTGCACTAGAGCAGGACCTAAAGTTAAAAAATTTTGGGAATGGAAAACATCTCAACTTCTTCAAATTTTGGTATAGCTAAATTTTAATGCAATTGATTTAAAAAAATGTATTTTTAATATATTTCGCAATCTTATGTTTAAAATATTCATCTCTGTATAACAAATTTTCATTAGCTCAAACATGAATTTTATTAAATATGGACGTCTCCTCTTACCAAGAGTGTAAAAACATATTCATTTAACAGTATCAAGAAGTCATAAAAGAACTTTCCCCCAAGATATCTCTTCAATGTATTCCTTCACACTGTAGTATTTATGGGAGTGAGATGGCTGACATGCAAGCGAAAAAGGGAGCTACGGTTCTCCAAAAGCCAAAAACGATTGCAAATCTCCATTCTATTAAGCTTCTGGTTTTGCAAACATATCAAAAGATTTTTAAAGATTTTGTCTCTCGGAATTGTGAGGGCTGGCCTTGGAATGTTCTCTCAAAAAACCCACCTTTTGTTCCTAACAACACACGAACAGTTGCGTTTGCATCTTTTAGACTATTAACAGGACATGACTGTCTACAGAATTCTTTATTTCGCATTGGACTAGATGATTGGCCATTGTATGTATTAAGCAACAGTCGACGGTCAATCATGGATGAACATTTGGAATAATGTGAAGCACTGACAATTTTTCTTGTAGACTATTGGCGAACAAGAAGTCTAATGGCCTAACGGCCAGTTTAACTGGAATTTGACAAATGAAAAAAATAAAATGAAAAACGAGACTTTTTTTAATAGAGTCATAAAAATACATCTTAATTAAATTAGACTTAAAATGAAATCATAAGTTTTCCTAGGTTAAAAGGAAATACATCATCGGTATTTGCTTTCAATGATATTCTGCGCATTGAACACTTGCATTTTCTTACGCATATATTTTTTTTAAGAAATCTGCTTAATAAAATACGCTTATATCTGCTTATCATTTAATACAGTAAAATCTGCTTTTAAATATATAATATATATTTATATATATGATTTTTAAAAATGGAGTAATTATGTGTCATAAAAATTAGTAAGTTAAAACATATAACTTATTAAGAGACAGTTGCTATTTCATAAATAATTGAAATGTACAACAAAATCAAATAACAGATTGATTTATATTCAAACAATAATTTTGAGTTTGTTTCATTTATTGAGCTGAATACTGTAAAATAACATCTGACTACCCAAATATTAGAATAATCTGATGTATTTTTTAACAAATTAATATTTCGATTGTTTCTATTTTATCATACAGTTAAAAATAGAATTTTTACAATATATGGATATTATTACCTTTCATGTTTTGGTCGTAAACTATCCTGATTGGTCAAGAATTAATTTTAAAAATTGTTTGACTTTTTACTTAAAACGTATTTTATTTTCACTTTTGACTTTGGCCATACTTTATACTAAAAATATATACATTATTTAACTTATCACTTAAAATTTATTTTTATTGCTTTAAGAGAATCTGGAAACCTGTATTTTCAGAATAGTCTAGGAACAATAAAAATATTAAATAATATATATATATATATATATATATATATATATATATATATATATATATATATATATATATATATATATATATATATATATATATATATATATATATATATATATATATACAGGGTGCTTCAAAAAATGTATACACACTTTAAACTATTGTAGTTTTCCCGCTCTACAAGACTAATGTTATATTTCTTCGCCAGGTGCCAGCATAATCGTCCCTCTATGTTATATTATCAGTTGGAATTAGTTATATCAACATGGGGGACGTACGTTTAAGTTTTGAAGAACGTAAGCAGGTTATTAAGTGGTACTGGAAGTTTGAGAATGTAAATGAAGTTCAAAGACAGTGGAGAAGGGAGTATGATACAGAACCACCTTCAAGATTAACAATTACATGCATACGAGACAAATTCGAAGTTCATGGAACAGTGTGTGATGTGCATAAAGGTCATTCAGGTCGGCCTCGAATAGCTACAAGTGATGAGTCATCAACGGCAGTCTTGGAACTGTTTCAACGCTCTCCTAACAAAACCACGTAACCTAGACATTCTTTGCATTGAGATTCAAGCAGTGTGTAGAGAAATCTCATTGGACGTTTTGATACGATGTACAGAATCAGTGGTGACTCGTACTCAGAATTGTATTGATGCTGCAGGTCACCAATTTGAACAGTATTAACATTTGTTATTTATGTTTCATTTACATTGGACTTTCAGCTTTCTATTTTCCTGAAATTTAAATTTGTAGAACGGTAAATAAATTTTCTATGGAAGTTCAAAGTGTGTATAAATTTTTTTGAAGCTTTGAAGCACCCTGTATATATATATATATATATATATATATATATATATATATATATA
>JAPDSC010081382.1:25935-50030 GCA_026290005.1 Latrodectus geometricus | reverse complement strand
TATATATATATATATATATATATATATATATATATATATATATACAGAATCTTAAAAAAGGATCAAAAAAGTTAATCAGCGTAGTTAGTTTTTTCTAAATTGCTTCTTAAGTTACATAATTTTTTTTATTAACAAAATATTTGGAGGCTACATTTTCCTAAATATGGTCCTTTGATAGTAAAGAAAACAAATGATTTTAATCATGATAGAGGAATATTAATTCTATAATTATTAGACTGTAGACTATCATATTGATAATAAATTTGAATTTTAATTATTTGAGACAGAATACCTATTATTCACTGGCAAATGGATCTGCGTAAATTTAAATTTGAGAATGATGTTGATGTTGAATGTTGATTCATTTAACAGATAATTACTTTTTCTGTATTTATCTTGCAAATTATTTCATGATGTTAACGTCAGCTTATCATGTGTTTTTAAGTGCTTAAAACTCATACAAAATAACAACTCAGTTTTCCATTTAAATAATGAGAGAAACATAAGTTGTTTTTGGATTAAAAATTAATCATTTCATCAAATGTCATTGGAAGAATAAAATTCCATTAAATAAAGTCTATACGAATTTCTTATTTTACTTTGAAAATTAGTCTTTCCTTTTTTAATTCATGAGAAAGACTTTTAACATTTTAGGTCGTTGTTCACTGTTTCATCATACTTAAGGAGGAGAAGCAACAACTTTCTCTATACAAGGAAATGGAATGAATAAACTTGATTCATAAGGAGATTTGTCCCTAGATCTTTTCACGTAGGGTAACTTTATTAGGAGTCCACACTTCTGGTCCACTTAACCGCAAATGTGTATCAGGAACTTCAGAGAAGATGTTAGTTCCTGAACTTTCTCACGTGTCGTCGTCATGACAACTTGAAGGCTATTTCGATGGCGGATTAAGCTTCATTGTGATTGGTCCAAAAGAGAATTCCATTCAAGAAGGCAGAGAGTATTTCAGTATTCATTGTAAAGAAGTAAAATTCATTAATAGTGATGCATGAATAGCTCTTGTCAATATATATTGCAAAGCAGGATTATAATATTGCAATAAAGAGTTGTAAATATTAAATAGTTTTCTATATATTGTAATTTTAACTATAAAATGCGATTCATTATTTAATTTTAGACAAGGAATACTATAATACAATGTGTATGTAATATTTTTTATAAATATTATAACAATTTAAATGGAATTATTAATAATGTGAATATTACGAAATAATTTAAGTTTTCTTATTGGCTACTAATAAGTTACTGGCAAAATAGTCATCAGTAACCAGTAAGAAGCACTGTGCGTTCTTTTTCCAGAGTTTGTGAGTTCAATTCCTTTTTCGAGCATAGATATTTGTGAAGATTTGGTATCCTTTTAAAGATGGTGGTGTTGGTCTATTAAAAATTCATATGTCAAAGTACAATGTAAAAGAATAAACGAATTATAGCAAAATATTTAGCTATTTTGCTATATCATTAAAAAATGCGTCTCACAATATCAAAGGACTGAAATTAGGCCCTTTTGTAAACAAATGGATGACGAAAAATGTGTAATTAATGTAACAACTATGTTGCTATAATCGTTGCCACATGATTCGGCATAGAATAAAACGCTTTAGATGTGTTTTTGAGGTATATCACTCCATGCATCTTCCATATACTACTAAAGTTGCTCTGGTGTAGAAGCGTTCCGTACATTCTAAGACAGTTGTTGGCAATAAGCATAGACCACGCGTCTTCAATTAGCAATAATTTGGGAGAACAAACAGACCAAATAAGCAAGTCAATCCTGATGAATGAAGAACTTTTGTATATTGCATGCCACGTGAAGTCACGCATTATTCTGTTGGAATATGCCTGATAACTACTGCTACAGGTCTGGGAGGACTACTGGTTCCCACACCTCATGAATACAACACTGACTCTTCAGTGTATCAGCAATGCATACTAGAAGGAAGCGGGAGTGAAATTTAATACCATCCAAATTTATAATAACCGATGTAGTACTTGTATGACGATGATAACGGCAAATTTCAGTGATTTCTTTCCCGATGTCTCCAGACTCTAATTCGTCCTTCGCTAGGTTACAGGCAGAATTGGGATACACCATTAAATACAATGCCAATCGTTTTCGTTGTCCATATCCATTGGTGCTAGTATCTGATTTGAATAAAGGGTAAACGGTACAGCTTTGATATACCCCCCAAAAATTACATGCCAAATCTGGCATTCCCAAAGAACATTTTAGGGTTGCTGTTTCTTATTTTGGTGTTGCCAACTGAGGTTTTTTCAGCTTTTAGGGTTTTGCTGTTGCCAAATTTAGTATTTTCTTGTATTTTGAACAATTTTTTTAGTTTTTTTAAAGTTTTTTATGTATTAATTATTTGTATTTAGCCATGTTTGTGAGAAAAAAAGGCTCCAAAAACAGGTATTTTGCTTCGCGAGAAAGAAAAGTCGCCAAATTTACGATTTGGGGGGGGGGTATATCAAAGTAGTTCCGGGTAAACAAAAAAGGTAGTTCCATTCATTCAGCTAGCTGTAAGAACATTCCCTTCAGGTATAAGTGATAGAGAATGGTACAAATGGAACGTAACATATTCAATTTGTTGTGCTATGGTTCTTGATGTAGCTGAGGGATAACGCACTGCAGTGTAGACAATGTCTCTCATCATGTATAATAGTGCAACATGATGAGTACGATCGACCCTATGGTAAACTATTACACCCTGCATCCAAAGGTTACATATTCACATCACCGTTGCTTGGTTTCGTCTTAGGTAATCAGTGATTCTCTGAAGGACAATCTGCAATCACTATAGGCTATATTTTTTTCTTTGTCGAATTTAGAGGCTTGCTAGATAGACGCTCTATGTATTTTAAGAGGTATAGTCCAACAGCTGACTGGGAAATTATATAGATATAAAAGACAGGAATCATTTACATAATTATGTTTCCAGATTTTTAATACTATTATTATTAAAATCAAGTCATCCAATATAAGAGTTTTTTGATTGAATGATATTTCTTATAAATCATTAGTATTTTCTTTACCAATAATAAATTAATCATGTATTTTCTATACATTCATTTACCCATACATATATCCCTTCAAAGAATGTTTGATTTCATGTAAACTATTATCTAAACAAATTTTTTTTTAAATAACCAAACATAACTCTATTAGAAAGGGAATGTAATTTCTTACACTTTAGTTTTATTTTATAAAATGTTTTGATCAGTCTGTTATTAAAATACAAAAAAATATT
Organism: Latrodectus geometricus; assembly: GCA_026290005.1. Classification (NCBI taxonomy): domain Eukaryota; kingdom Metazoa; phylum Arthropoda; class Arachnida; order Araneae; family Theridiidae; genus Latrodectus; species Latrodectus geometricus. Next base: position 46,760 of record JAPDSC010081382.1, on the reverse strand, counting down.
AAAAAAAAAATTATTCTTGTTGCAAAAAAAATTCATCTATATTTTACATAACATTTCCGATTTCAATAGCAATACATAAATTATGGTATCAAATTTATTAAAGAGAAAATTATTGAACATTGTACGTACGAAATTGTATTAATATTTTTTATAGATGTAAAAGGGGATACCTGTAAATATATTTTGTAATTCTTTTCCTTAAAAACTACACTTCAAACCTTATGTATTACTTTCATAAAAACAAGTACTGTTTTACTAATACTTAACATTAAAATTTCAAATTTTACCAGCTGCTCATATATATTTTATTCTTCAATAAATACTCTCTGAAATTGTTTGTTGTTGCTTCTAATGACACTTGGCAACGCCAAGAGACTAGAAGAATGAAGTCAGAGGGAGAACACTTTTCGTTTTTGAATAGAGCACCGTCATATGAAGGTGGAAGTACGATTTTTGCTCATAGATGGCAGCACCATCTGAATCTTCCAATTTAGAGATTGAAACCAGAGAAGACCCATAGCCTGGCTCCAACCACCCCCAGAGGTATTAATTTGGAATGGGAACATGGAGGACATTGCGCCCCGACAGATTTTACGTGCTCCAGTCATCATCAATGAACACGGCGGATCTTTGGCTAATCGGACTGGATTCGAACTCACCACCTTTTGGTAACGAGAACATTGTCCTAACCAACCAGGCCACCGCGGCCTGAATTGAACTGAATAACTCTGAAACTGTTGGTATATAATGTTACAAAAGGATGAAAAAGGCTTAGAAATGACTGCAGAGATGATTTTGAATTAAAATTATCCAAATATATTCCCCGAATCAGGTCTGTGTGCTATATGTTAAGTAACATTTTATGATATGCATTACATTTAATAAAAGAATTTAATATACTTAAATTGCGAATTAGAAATCTACCTATTTGCCTTTTTATCTCTCATTTTATCTATTGGCCTATATATTATAGGAAAATAGAAGCTAAAATATCCCAATCAAAATAGAAAAATTATAAAATACATTTTACTTATATGAAAAATTAGGACTCCTCAAACAAAAGACTCCGTTGAGTTGATAAAAGAACAATTTTATTTAGAGGGTCAATTGGCTATAGACTCTATCAGCAGAGAAGACTGCGTTATCATACTTGAACATATGAATGCTCGGATTGGCCAGAAAATTACATAACAATTATCCAGCATGTGGTGATATATGGTTATGAGACTTGGACCTTGACATTAAAATTTATTAATAACAATATTTGAATGTAAAATATTGAGTAAGATATATGGACCACTCATTAAAAGCAAAGACATAGGGAAATTTATATAGACACAACATTCATCTTGTCTGGGTCATATCGAGAGACAAACAATCCTGTGGCCAAATTCTTACATTAGGAGCCAATGTGTAACATACCAAGGGGGAGAGAAAATGACCTAAAATGATTGAAGATAATCAAGTGAAAGAAGACTGACGTCAAGTTGTCTGGAAAAGTGATTGTGCTGCAAGCTGAAGTCCATCCTGTGCTTTAAAGTCAATCAAGAGGAAGAAGAAGGGTATTACAAGCCAACATTAATGAGCTTTAATTGTAGCATTGCAGAAAAATTTCAAATTAGTATGAAAATTAGCAATAAAGGAAGTGTAATTATTTATCAGAAAATTGTTTGGTGGGGATCGTTCGATAAAAATTTATTTATACTGAATAAAAATGAATAATTTAGTTTTATAAATATATATTTGAAACTTTTCAGTAAATTTAAAATTATTAAATATTGGATATATGATACTTTGTTGAGTAGATTCATCCACCTTTTTGAAATTATTTATACTTATATCTTTATTCTGTTTTGTTGATTATAAGACATGCGATACTTTGTTGCTCAAATCTTCTTTCATATCTTTAATCTGCTTTAATATCTTTCTAAAATACCGAAGAATCTCTTTGGAATTATTTATAATTATAACTTTAAATTCTTTTGTGGAGGTACAATGATTAATTCATTTTAAATTTTTTAACATTTTCAAAAGAATATTTTAATGAAACTTAGTCTTTAAGAAAATCTATTAAAAGAAAAACAGTAACTGAGACATTTCTGGTGTCACAGTACAATCAATTCTTATGAGTCATCTTAAAACATACATAGTTTTACAACTTTTCATATTTTAAGTAAATTAATTCAATTTAACTTATTCACATAATTATTTAAGTTTATAGGGAAACAGATCAACCTAATTATGACTTGTTAATTCATTTAAGCTCTTAAATTGAATTCTTAAAAATATCCTTATTTATCTTTATCAATTTTGTATCATTCCCCTGCGTAACATTCTCTTAAATTGAATTCTTAAAGATATTCTTATATATCTTTATCAACTTTTTATCTTTCCCCTGTGTAGCGTTCTCTTAAATTGAATTCTTTTAAAAATATCCTTATTTATCTTTATCAATTTTGTATCATTCCTCTGTGTAATGTTCTCTTGAATTGAATTCTTAAAAATATCCTTATTTATCTTTATCAACTTTGTATCGTTCCCCTGTGTAACGGTCTCTTGAATTGAATTCTTAAAAATATCCTTATTTATCTTTATCAATTTTGTATTGTTCCCCCATGATGGTAATTTCTATCTTAAAATCTATCTGAAAATATTTTTCAAAATATATGATTTTTAATGATATAAAGATAACAAATACACACTAGAAAATGCTTGCTTACCTACTAAACTTTTTCCTCTAAATATTTCTTCACTTTAAATTTTTAAGAAAACACTTGTTTATTAAATAATGAATTATTATAGTGTTTTATTGATTATGCATTTAACTGAAGTATAATCGAGGATTTAAATGTTTACTTCTTTCTTGTTTCATATCTCATTTAATAAAGTAATTAGGGCTGAAGTTAATGCTTGTCAATTAATGATATACATTTTGATATATTAAAAGTTTAGAACGTAAAGAGAGTTTAATAGAAGAAAAAGGAATATATTTCTGAGTTATACGCAATTTAAGTTCTAAGTTTTGAATTACCATGGTAACCGCTTTGAATATTCCCGAATAAGTAATGCTGAGTTTAAGGGAATTTTATAATGTTGAATTTAATTAAGGCAAATTACTTATTCCAGAGAGTTAAGCTTTATTGGGATACAATAGGAATTTAGTATCTATGATATTTTCGGCAAATTTATAAACTTGGAATAAATGTTCTACTCCATGGCTCAAAATTAATTGCTGTATAATGAAAATATAATTAAATAAAAGAGAGCTTCAGGTTATTAATTGTCTAAGTTAGTTAATATGTTTGTAAAATTTCTCCAGAGTTTTAACAAAAATACTTATCAAGTTTCAGACAACATACATTATGATAATTTTAAGTTATAATAAAAAATGTGAGCAATTTTTAAGCCTTCATCTTTTGATATTATCATTTTTATAGAAAACAAAACAAACATTTGGTAATATTAAAGTAAAATCAAAAAAAATTACTTTGAATTTTCAACCAGTACTTTTAAATATTCTATATAATTTAGGGAGCAGTAAAAAACTCTTTCAAACAATATTCCTTAAAATATTTCTTTATTAATAATGAAGGAAAAAAATATTTCTTTAGTTAGAATGAAAGTTTATAATGAATTATTCTTTTTATTTATAATGGTGGGTACTCTTGAGCAAGTACGTACATTAGCCCATTTGCCGCTACAAGGCCGGAAATTGCTACTCATCTTATCGTTACCCGGTGGGCACCCGGGAACCAAATCACGGAGGTACGAGTAGCCTACGCCACACCACCACAAATCAGTTTATAGGATAGGGCGGGATACATTCATCCATCATCTGAGGAAAGGGCAAGAAACACAGAGTGTGAAAGAGAAAGTACATAAATGCCCGAGCCGGGATTCGAACACAGGTCCTCCCCATTCGGAGTCAGTTATGCTACCCACTAGACAAGTTGGGCGCCTTTTTCATTAAATTACATTCTTAGATATCAGTATAAAATCCATTGGATTTCACTTCATTCCTTTTATAAAGCCAATTTTTATGATAAATACTCACGTTAACAGAATGAAAATTCATTATCACATTTTCTTGATTTCATATTACATTTTAGGTTCGTTACTGACATAAATCAAAATTATTGGAATGATTATTAAAAATTTCATCCTAAAAAATTATGTGGATCTCATAAAAGGTTATCCTTTTGTGATTAACTTCTTAATATTGTGCATTATTTCCATTTGAGCACCGCACTCTTAAATGTGGTATAAAATTTTATAAGCGAACGTATTCGGGAGCAGAATTGGCTTAGTTTCTCATCATTGAAATCTATCTTGATTTCAGAAAAATGCACACAAAAAATGGAAATAAAATATGTAAATACACATGCATCTACCACCTACCGATGGTTTCTTATATTTGTGGTTACTTTGATCGAAGTATTATGGTACCTGTAACCGATAAAATTTGACATAATATTGAGGAACTATTAATTTTCTTAAAATAAACATTACAAATTTTAGATGGCATTTCCTCTTACTAATCATGTCTTACCCATAAACTATTTAAATATGATAAATTATTAGAATACAAAATGAATTGCTCTTTTCCAATAAATTAGGAATAAAGAAAACTGGTAAATATTCCTTAAATTTTTTTATTCCTTTATATGATACATTTGGCAATAGATATTACATCATTCGTATTATTTTAATGAATTCATATATTTAAAAGCTATTAAATAAAGAGATTTCTGTATTCATAGCATTTTATTAGGCTTGGATCCAATATTAATTTTTGATAATAACTATCTAAGTTATTGTTAATAATAATCATTTTCCTAAATTTTTTTAAGATTCTGCTTAGTTTGTTTGTTTTTTTCCTGTCGCTGCGTTAGTAATGCTTACGAAACCGCTCACAGATTTAAGTGTATATCGAATCAATACAAACGATCACTAGACTATAGTACTCTAAATAAAGACTGAAGCTAAGAACCTAAGGCCACGGTGGCCTGGTTGGTTTGGGCGTCGTTCTCGTAACCAAAAGGTGGTGAGATCGAAACCCAGCTTTGCCGAAGATCCGTCGTGTTCACTAGTGGTGACTGGGGAACGTAAAATAGGTCGAGTCGCAATGTCCTCCATATTCCCATTCCAAATTAATAAATCTGGGGGTGGTTGGAGCCAGACTATGGGTCTTCTCTGGTTTCAATCTCTAAATTGAAAGATTCAGATGGTGCTGCCATCTACGAGCCAAAAGTCGTACTTCCACCTTCGTATGAAGGTGTTCTATTTAAAAACGGAAGACGCTCTCTCTCTCTCTGATTTCATTCGCCTAGTCTCTGACGGGCAGGCTTGTCGTTGCAAAGTGTCATCAGAAACAACTATCCAAGAACAATGGCATTATAATTCAGAATGCTAAACATTTAGCTGAGATAAGAATTATGTGAAGTCATTTCCTTCGAAAAGTTAAGTGAAGATGCCTTTATTACGATTTTCCCTCTGATTCAATAGATTTCCACAAAAAGATATATTTGATTTTAAAAAGGGTTAAAAATTATTCATATGCTAATTTAGTTTAGTTAATATATTATTCAATAATCAATATAATTTTGCTACTTATACCTGGACCCACAGTTTAATGTGCGTTGTGAACTACTATATGAATACAAGCCATAGGTAGGAATTGAACCCATGGTCTGTTGAACCTAATATCAAAAAGCTGAACTTTGTTATGCTAGTTTATACTACACATGTGTAATATGTATTACAAAAACGCATAAAATTTGGGGCACTTTTCAGGAGTCACATAAATAAAAAATTTAAAATATTCCTTAAAACATTTTATTTAATTTATTATTTTTTAAATACTTAAGACGTCAAAATGTGTTGGAGTTGTAGCAGCTTTATTGATGTAAAGAATAAGTGGGAATTGAAGCAGGTGCAATGCAATATATCTTCTTAAAGTTCTTAATTTCTAAATCTGTATCAATCTATAATACTTTCTTTTTAATCTACAAAATCCAATACCCTCTTTTAACAAGTTATGGAATTTATTGTTTGATTAAAGGCAGTGGAATGCTGCATGCAAATAATTATGAAGTGATTTTAATTTTTTCAAGATGTAAATACATTAATTATCATTATTGATACTTCGTTATTGATTACTTCATTATTGATACCTATCAAAATATATTTTTGCTTTATTTTACAATTTTAAATAATACCTGGGGTTATATGATTTTAATTAAATGTGGGATCATGATTATCTATTTTAAAGTTCTTTTTTCAAAATTTATACCTTGATTCGAAAACATCTAATCATCGTCAAAAAGTTTTGATAAAAATACAAGTATATTGGAATGGAATCTTGAGTGATATGTATTTTAAATTAATTTATAGCAATATTAGTTTTCTTACAAATAGTATATTTACAAAATTTTTCAATTTTAAGTTACACAAAACTCTTAATTAATGTCTCAAAGCATTTGCATGATGGCTAAATATGACAGTCTGAAATGAAATCTTCTATTTTGTAAAATAGGAAACAGTTTAAGAAATTCCAATTGATTGACATCTTTTGATAATGAAGCATACATGCATACAAATATTCTGTTGTACCCAGTGACATATAGGATTTTATAATATATAATAAAAATGTAGATCTATATTTCAGGACTAACATGTTATTTTCTTTTTGTTATTAATTAATGAGATTTCGATTCCTCTTTCTTTTTCTTGATATTTAATTTTAATTCTTATTTGATCTCTTTGAATGCTTCTAAGTTTCAAAATCATTTCAATAAAACAAAAAAAATATTAAAAATTTCCAATCATGTTTTTAGATTTAATTCTTTAATAAGTTAATTGTTTTTGAGATACAATAGTAAAATCACCAACGTGACATGAGACACATTTTCGGAGAACGTCATATACTTATGTTCTTTTTATTTTCAACCATATAAGCTTGAACATAATCAGAATTTTTTATGTTTTTACTTGAAAAGTAAAATGTATTACGTACTCTGCTAAATAAGAGGAACTATTCTAGATACAGAAAATATATATATATTGAAATGATAGTTAGGTCACCAAGCATTGAACCAACATGGTATTAGAAAGTTTTTACAATATTTACCAACATTGTAAAAAAATTTTCTTTATACAATACATTTTCCTCTTTTACACTTTTTAACTTCTTATTTTGTTCCTGAATAAAACCTCATGTAAGATAGTTTATTGGCTGATTATATGCAAATTAGGGATCTTATAAAAGCTTTTTACGTGATATTTTCCCTCAATATAATAAACGATTCCTTTTTTCTTACGCACATGGTTTTTATCAAAGATTGAAATGACATGCAAATCTTGTTTCGAAAGACAAACTCATCTCTTGCAGTTGAAATATTTAATTTTTTTAAAGCAATATTTGTATGTGTTTATTTCCGTTTGCACTATGGTACAAGAAACATAAAAATAAACCATATGAAAAGAAGATTAAGATAAGAGGGAAAAATTCCCAGTTTCATTTCCCAAATGACATTCCCTAACAAATAAAACCAAAATTTGTTTTCCTCCTGATTTAATTTCAAACTTGTTTTAGTTAAATAGAGTTTTCTATTTATATTTGAACAGTGCAGTAAATATATAAATTTAACTATTGAAACTATTTCCATTTAAGAGACAATATTTACTTTACTGAGCAAATGTTTTTTTAATATGAATATTTAACTCGGAACTTACTTATTAGTTAAATTTTACTGAAGTCATATAATTTGATCGAAGTAAATATTGTTTTTATACAAGAAAAATACTATGATATACAGTGTTAAATAAAATATGTTCTTTCAATAAACATTTGACTTGCTATAAAACTTTCCTTTTTTATATTACTTTAGAACTTTATAATTAGTCCTATTATTTAAAATAAATAAATTTGAAAGCTTATTCATGATAAAAACTTATAAATTTAAATGGTAAATTAATAAATATCCTGAGTATTCGGAACACCTATTTCTATTTGTAATTAACATTTATGTAATAAAAATATTCTCTCTCTTTAGTTTAAATATTTATCAAATATCAATAAAGGTTGTAATAGTAATTTTTTAAAAAAAATTAAAAATGCTCTACAGTGAAAATTAATAGATTTTGTAAAAAATACATTACTTTTTATAAAATTTTATTTTTAAGCTTTATTTTACGCAAAGTATCTTTCTGGAATCTTTTTTTAAGACTATATAAAGACTAAATTTATTGAATAATAAAATGACATTTTAAAATTAATGTGACCACATACTTATTTGCTTGTTTATTAAACTTTAACATTTGGTTATATCTTGAAAAATATCAAGTCTATATTAAACTATTTGGCTATATTAGGTATAAAATGTACCTTTGAAGCTGTTTCAGGTATTCTTTTCATAATGAAAAACAAATTTCAGCAGAAGAATTCCAATGTTCTTTACCTATTTTAATAACATATATCTATGAAATTGCAAAATTTTAAAACTTATAAAATGTGGCCATAACTAAAAAATTATACATTGTATATTTAAATTATTTGGTTTTTAAATTGTAACATTCCCTTTTAATTGTATTTCAAGTATTCATTTCATAAAGAAAATATAATTTAAATAAATAATTCCATTGGTTTTACTCTGTGTGCCTGATTTTGTGCAGCTTTGTAAGTTATAGAAATGTGGCCATAATCGATGAATATCAGGTTTACATTTTATTCATCAGATTTTTTTTAGAACTAAGTACACTTTCATATGTATTACAAGAATTAATTTTATTATAAAAAGCAAATTTGAAATAAATAGCCATTAGATCCGACACGCTTTACTTTTGAATTGGAAATCAAATGAATTAGAAATTCCCATATTTATTAAATTTAAACATTTGGCTTTATCCTTAAAAAATCATTTTAAATTAAAATGGTAGATATTCATTTTAAATTCAAAATATCCAATTTAAATAAAATGGTCACTTAAATTGTCTATTATATAATCTTTGTAATCTTTTCCAGGTAATAAATTTAAGCCACAGTGAGGTTTTTTTAGTATTATATATTTATCGTATATTTTAAGTATATTTACTGTCTTAAATTACTTTGTAATTCATATTTTTTAACTTTAAATGTCTTCCTTAAAGCCAAACATACGTGCTTAATATTTGTTTGAAATTTAGAAAAATCTGTATAGAATACAAAGTAATTAGTTTTGAATATTCACTGTAACTTTAATACATTATCATGATAGACAATAGTACAGGCCATTATAGATTCTACTATAAATATGAGGCTGCGGTGGCCTGGTTGGTTAGGGCGTCGCTCTCGTTACCAAACGGTGGTGAGTTCAAATCCCGGCTTAGCCGAAGATCCGTCGTGTTCACTAATGGTGACTTGGGCACGTAAAATGCGTCGGGTCGCAATGTCCTCCATGTTCCCATTACAAATTAATACCTCTGGAGGTGGTTGGAGCCTGGCTTTGCGTCTTCACTGGTTTCAGTCTCTAAATTGGAAGATTCAGATCGTGTTGCCATTTATGAGCCAAAAGTCGTACTTACACCTTCACATGAGGGTGCTCTATTCAAAAAAATGGAAAGCGCTCCCTCTCTGACTTTATTCGTCTAGTCTCTTGGCGTTGCCAAGTGTCATCAGAAACAATAAATATATAATAGATCTTATAGTGTGATAAAATGGACTTTTTTTTTTATATTGCAATAAATATTTTAATTTTTAGGAAGAATATATAGATTTTGTGTATGGATTCCAGAAATTCGGTGCCAAGAATTAAGTTTTTTAAATATTAAAAAAATGTTTTAGAAGTATACCATAATTCAGATGAAATAAAGTCTTCAGTTCCAAATGGAATATAAAATAGCAGATATTATTATAATCTCCGTTTGGAAACTTTGACAATAATTCAGAAATTGTGCAATTGCAAACTTTTTGACAACCACCACCTTATCTTATTGTGATGTTAATCTATAAAACAACATAGCAAATTAAGAAAAAAAATTGACGCTACATTTAGTAAATATAATCTTTTAAAATTTTTTTTAGCACATAAGACTTTAAAAACGATTAAAAGTACATACTTATATATGAATGTCAATTAATAAATATTCCTTGATTATATATTTAAATAAACTAGAAATTAAAAAAATCATGAAGTTTAAGAAAATTTCAGGATTATTTTGAAATTGTTTTTCGCATCAAAGTTATTAGCAATTATACTAATTGTTTTATAAAAAAAAAAGGCTTAACAAAAGGAAATTTAATCATCGGTAATAAAAGTCCACATCTTGAAGATTAAAATATTTCATTATAGAAGATTAACTTTTTGTTGCAGTGGATTAGAAAGCACTGAGTTTTGATGACCCATTAAAACTTGAACACTTTAATAATTATAATAGAAAGTAAAATAAAATTAACTTCAAAAAATCTTTTAATTAGTCATTTATTGTCAAGCAATTGTGCTTAGAATGATTGAGTTAGAATTTTAAAAATAACTTTTATCATAATTGTATTGTTTCCGAAGTAGTGAGCATGAAGAATAGAAATCAGTTAGTTTTAATTATCATAAAATCTAAAAATCAATGAAAATTAGGTAGTTTTGAATCTCAGAGTTTTTTCCAGTTATTTTATTTCAAAATAAAACAATATTTAATAATTAATGTTTGTTAAGTATCTTAATGTTGAAATGATAATAATTTAAAAAATCTCTATATGAAAGCAATCCATATAAAATATTTAATTAAATATAAAAATTTGACTTAGAATATTTATCAGTTTCAGGGATTCAAGTATACAGGTTACCAAAAATTAAGGAAAAATCACAAAAATAGTGATAGTTTTTCAAAAATAAGCCAATCTCAATGAAATTTCAATATGTTGGTAAAAGTAACTGAACCGTATGACATTATGCAAAATAGTGGCGCTGCTGTCGGAATACGTCATTTGCGAGAAGTATAAAAATGGAAATCTAAGAGTAAGGCGGAAATTGTCGCTGCATGTCTGAGATTATAAGTCTGGTATAACGAAATCGTAACAGTGGTCTTTAGGCATTATTTGACTAAAAAAAAAGATGATGAGCTATTGGGAGACTAGAGGCAGGTTAAGTCTTATAGAAATGGCTAGATGGTTGAAGGTGAGTCCACTTGTGATTCATAGACTTTAGAGACAATTTCTAACCACGGATGCGGCATCTCGGTGGTTCAGCTAAGGTCAATCCAGCGCTACTACGTGTACCGATAAATGATATTTGTCACTATGTGCACAAAGAAATAGAACTAAAACTTCACTACACTATCGCTGCAAGCTCTGAAAGATTGTTATCCAGATCGGTTGAAGACTTCACGAACATGGTACTTATGAGAGGCACCAGTCATTTGGATCCCTCTCACGTAACACCATAGGCGGGAAAGTTTGAAATGGGCACGTCAGCATGTCTATTGGACGCATGATCAATGTAATGCTATTCTCTTTAAGAATAACTACAGGTTTAGTCTCGAAAGTAATATTACGCTCATCTTCATCTGGAGAGTACGTTGGAGTCCTTTTCATCCATCAAACATCAGTAAAAGAGATGCATATGGACCAGGTAGTGTCTGTGTTTGGAGTGGTGTCTCTTTAAGTATACGGATAGTCCCCCATATCTTCTCCAGTGGAAATGTTCATGCTAACACATATACAGATGGCATCCTGGATGCTTATGTACACCCTTATGCAGTAAAAATAGGTGATGCTTTCGTGTTGTAAGAGGATAGTTCGAGTCAACATAGAGATCACATAATGCATGCTTATCTTGAGCTTGAAACAATTAAACGCATGGTGTGGCCAGGTCTATGACCTGCCCTTAACCGAATCAATCATGTTTGGGACGCTCTATGACGATGTGTGACTGCTCTCAATCTTCTCCCTAGGACACGCTGTCAACTTCTTTGGAAGAGCAATGGCTTTCACTTTCTATACAATTAATAGACCGCATGATTGAGACTAGCACCCAACGCTGTATGTGCTATACTGCTTCTCGGGTCGAATCACGCCCCATATTAAAGGTATTTTTCCTATATCAAACTTACACTTCCCATTTCTTTATTGTATACATATGCTATTTTTCGTATTATGCTATTTTGTACATTCCTATTTGTTGTATAATATATAAAAGATTCATTAAACTCCACGCATAACTTTTAGAGTCATTTTTGCGACTTGTCCTTAATTTATGATAACCAGTGTGATACTTATAAATATAAATCTACATAACTACAAAAATAAGTTTTTATTAATCCCTTTAATATTTAACTGTTTTAACTTTGGAGTTTATGAAAGTACTGAAAATTATTAGATTGCGCGGAAATTCATTTCATTTTTTCCTCTTGAATCAATTTTATGGGATTGAAAATCAACCATATGATGAGTATGAAATCATGCTACGACCAGAAAGATGGCAAAAGGTATTGGACTAGAATTGACAATACACAATCCAATAAAATATTTATTCCCTATACGTTTTTTATTTTCATAAAAAACGAAATAGCAATCCGATCAACCCAATACTTTTTCATCTAAATGAATACAATGAAAGGAAAGGAATGTTACATTTTTGATATATTTATAATGCAATATGAAATAAGAATTTCATTATTAAATGAAATGAGAATTTTCTAGTTTACAAAAACAAAATTAGAAATAAAAACTTGACAAATTTTATTTTCAGTTCTATTTTGAAATATTTATTGCATTTTTTTAAAATATATATTGCAATCTTTATTGAATTTTTATTAAATATATATTCAATAAAATCCTTATTTTGTTTGTCTTTTAAATTTTTTAACGTTAAAATTAAAAACGGCAACATGAAATGAAATAAAATTTGTATCAGAATTATAATTTTTATTTTAAATTATCTCTGGCTATCAGAAAATAAAAACCATATTTCATTTCGAAATCTTTATTACTGCATTTGTAATAAACTTTAAGAGAATTTGAACTCACTGTAAGGTTGCTTATGCCATGACGTAGTTCATTTAAGTGAGGCAACATTCCACATCTAGAAACAATTGAATAAATGAAGGAATGGTTATTTTCTTTTCTTAAAATTGACATTCATGTTTTACCAATTGGTGTAGGAAAATGACATTGAAACTCTCTTTCGTTCGATATTCTTACATGCTACTTGCTTTTATTTAAAAAAGTAACATTATTTATCAGTTTCTTTTTCGATTTTTGAAAAAGTACAATTTTTGCAAATGCAATTTCAAGTTGCCTATACGTCACCGCACGGGAAATGCATTAGAACATGGTTGAAAAAATTCATATTTTAATATTTAATAACTTCGCAACTAAAGTGAGATTTTTCATGTATAATAGACCTCACGGGCTTTGATTTTAGGTTATCTATACATAAACCATTATTTTGGAATGCAAATGATGACTTATTACGTTCTGAGAAGATTACGTAAAAGATTGTGAGAAGTTGTTAGTATAGATATAGTACTTAGACTATGATTATAGAAGTTTGCTTATATATAGATTACGTTTTGAAAAGTTGTTAATACATATATTTTTGTATTAGATATATTGGCTTATAAACTGGATACGTTTTGAGATTTTGTTCAGGTATAGATTGCGATTAGAAGTTAGCTTATATACAGATTACGTTTTGAGAAGTTGTTAACATATAGATTACAATTAAAATTTGTCTTTTTTATATATAAATTACATTTTGAAAAAGTTTTAATCAATAGATTAGGATTATAAATTGGCTTATTTATAGATTACATTTTGAGAAGTTTATATATGGATAGATATATAGTTATTAGTTACATATATAGTTATATATATAGATTACGATTATAAGTTAGCTTTTACTTAGATTACGTTTTAAAAAGTTATCAATCATAGTATTCTGTATTCTATACTACATACAGTATAACACATAAAATTCAATTATTTTGTAATTCAAAATAATATTATAATTAAAGTTTTCTGTTTTTCTAGTATACTTTTTAGGTTGTCCAAATGAAAGCCCTACCATTGTCCTTTAGTCTTACATCATTAAAAGGAAATGATTGTTTTTAATAATAAATGCTTAATAAACTTCTACAATTACTCAAAGGAATCTACTAAATTACTGAAATTTAGCAGGTGGTTTGCTATTCTTAAATTTCATTGATAAGTGTTTACCAAAAATTTAAGCGTACCAATAAATCCATGCATTTAGTTTAAAGTTTGCGAGTCAATGAGTCAAGCACAGTTTATAAATAATTAATATTGCTATATAGCCAGCTTTTGAACTTATATAACATGGTTTGCTATGCTTTCCAGTCTAAAAGTCCCGGATTTAATTCCAGCCAATAGGAGATGGATCCACCTCGGAGTGAGTGCTTGAGAGTTTTCCTAATTTGCTATATGTGAATACAGAACACTATCTATGAAAAGTTCACATGGAATTCAATAATATCATGATATAATGGAATGGTGTCAATTTGTTCTCTGTGCAGTGTCAAAATAGTCGAAACTTATCAAAAAGCAAAACCTAGTTATTTCCTTCAAATTTTTTAGCTCGGAAAGTTGTTGTTGTTACATATGACACTTGGGGAAGATAAACCCACCATTCAGGGACTGCGCAAATGAAGTCAGAAAGAGCGTCTTCCGTTTTTGTAAAGAGTACTCTCCTAAGTGGTTGAAGTACGACATTTGCTCATAGATGGCAGCACCATCTGGATCTTCCAATTTAGAGATAGTTAGTCAGAGAAGATCCAAAGCCTGGCTCCTAACAACCCAGGATATTGCTTTGGAATGGGAACATGGAAGACATTGCGATTACGATATATTTTACGTGACTCAATCTCCATTAGTGAACACGACGGATCTTTGGCTAAGCCGGGATTCGAACTCCCTACCTTTCGGTAACGAGAATGACCCCTAACCAACCAGGCCACCACGGCCCTATTCCGGGATACGAAAAGTTGTTAATTTAATTTAATATTTTTTCATTTACATCAAATAAATATTATCAAAGTTAGAAAGGAATTCTAATTATAATATTATAATAATTGTTTTAATATTGCTATTATTAATTATTTTAATTTATAGTATTACTATAATTATGATGAAGTGAAGAAATTTTATGAATGCGTTTCATGTTTCCATGATAGCGTCACTTTTCAAAAATCTCAATTAATAAAAAAAATCTTAGTGTGATTCTTTTTTATAAAAGTAAAATTAAAAAAGTACTTTGCTTTCAAATGGGATACTAAATATTTTATTTTACATCCAGCATATAAAAATAATTGCATTTAATTAACTAGAGTTATTTTTAATTAATTGGAAAATAATTAGTCACAACAATGTGTGAGTATGTAAAAAACAATTTTGCCGATAAAAAGTTTCATGTTTTAATAATTATTTAATTTTTATGTATATTTTAAAAATATTTTAATGATATAACAATTAAGAAGATTTTAACTACATTTTTTTTAAACTAATAAGTGGAAAACTTATTTAATATTAAATGATGATGACAATCAGTTGTACTTATTAATAAGCAAAACATTAAATAGCAAAATGTTTAAAATGAAAATAAATCTTGGATAATTTATTTATTTGTTTTTAATCATCAATAGTTGCTAATTTGAAGAAGTAACTGTGTACTTGTTTACTGTTTGAGCACTTTAAGTTGGGAAAAAGTTAATTCACAACTCAGATTTGCTTTATTTTTAATTAAATTTTCATGTTTTTATGCTCTTAATGTTGATTTTTATTTCATTTAAATATAATTCTTGAATATAAAAATTTCCAATATAATATAAATTGTCCAGGTTTCTTTAATTTTTCAGGAGATTTCTAATTTTGGAAAAAATGCATCTTAATAGATTAGTTTATATGAGGCAATGACATTCAATTTGATAAACAATTAAGTTTTTTTCTCACAAATAATTTAATGGTAATTTTTAGATTCAAATATTTAAAAAATAGCAGTTAATTCAATGATTAACCAGATTTTGGTCAGAAAGTGAATGTAGAAAATAATGAAAATATTTACATTTGATCGTGCTTTATTTATATGAAACTAAAAGTACCATTAAATTATATATTCTAATAAATTATGTATAATCTAATAAAATATGTATTTTTATATGAAATTAAAAATAAAATATATATTTCCAATATACATTCTTAATGAAAAGTGCGTCTTTAAAAATTGAATCAAATTTTGGCTCAGATTTACTGTAAGGGCGCTCTTGGCGCGATTTTCAAAAGTTGGTGATAAATAACAATTTCTGACATCTCAACCAATTCTGACCAATCACAGATAAGGGATTCTGACCAATCAAAAATGGGGGATTCTGTTAAAATGGGAACTGACCAAGGAAAAATGGAATATTCTGTTTGTTTGTGCAAATTGGCGAGGTTGGCGAAATTTTTGGCGATGTTTTGAAAACGTCACCAAGAGTGTACAGTAAATTTTTAGCTAAATTTTTAATTTGCAAAACAGAACATAATTTTTTTTTAATTTGTCAGTTAAATGAAAATAACTCATTAAATAGTTAATTTATATTTAACATAAGCTTGATAAAATCCAAATATGTACTTAGCTTGTTGCGTATAGAAATTTAAATTATCATTTGAAATTGCTCGAAGTTAATAAGTGCATGTTTGGTATTTAACACTATTGCAAAAATTTACATTTTAAATATTTACATCATAAATATTTACATTTTTATTCCTTGTGGGACAACGATTTTATGCTTATTGACTGATTTGTCTGACACTAGGGGATATAAAAATATTAAAATTTTATCAAACGAGATTATATTTTATTTGCATTGCAAATATTTATGTTTTAAATATTTACGTATTGGATAGAGATATATTTGCAACATCTTATTTTGGGATGATTTCATTTTTAAGATTAATATATCTTTTTATTATAAACTTTCATAGTTAACTAAATGCATTAAACAAATATGTATTATTCAGAAATAAAGATTTAAATATTATGAATAGTAGATTGCAAAACTGATTACAATTTTTATGTTATTTAAGCGAATTGTTTTATTTTATACAAAGTTTGTATTAATTACTATCTAGTTTATTAAATTTTACACTTTTCATTCATTTATATTATAAGTAAATGAGTCTTTTAGAGCTTAACTTACATTGCAAAATAACTTATATTTAGTGCTTAATTTACTGGCTTTTAAGATAAGGAATTTAGTTGAAAAGCTACGAATTGAAATACATGTTTGATTAAGATGGCTAGTTAAACTTCTTTATCTTAACTAACATCAATTTCAGAAATTAATACTTTTTAGTCCAGCATAATATAGACCAGTTTTTTAATTTTATCTATTTATTATCTGATTAATCTTACAATTAGTCCACAGAAATTGGCACGCATTTCACAAATAAATCCTTTTCATTTTCAATTTTCTTCAAAATGTTATAATTTTTTTTTTTTTTTTTTTTTTTTGGCCAAAAATGTGCAAGTACCCTTATCTGTTTCCGTGAGCGAGAGATGGAAGTAGCATTTTCATTTTTAATTATCTTCAATGTGGTATAAAGTATTTGGTGGGCCAAAAATGTGCAAGTACCCTTATCTGTTTCCGTGAGCGAGAGATGGAAGTAGCATTTTCATTTTCAGTTTTCTTCAATGTGTTATATAATATTTGGTGGGCCAAAAATGTGCAAGTACCCTTATTTCTTTCCGTGATACCTTGAGTATGAAAAAAATGTCTCAGTTAGATGGTTAGCCTAACTCGAAACCACAAGTGTTTAGTTCCCAAGCATGTTTAGGAAGTAAACATTGAGGTGTTTTACAGTTTATAGACCCACTGAAGGTTGAGCCGACCTTGGCCTGTTAGAGGATCGAGTCTCGGACCAGTTTCTTGGATCGAAGCCACCAAGCTTCGTGCTACTGAGTTTATAAAATATTTTAAACAACATTGAGACATGTATACAATGATATTCTTTTCTTTTTAATTCCAAATAAAAATATAAAATGACTTAATGCTGAAATGAAATAGAATTTTTTCTTAAGTTGTCTTGCTTTTTTTTTTAAAAAAAGTCAGCAAAATTTAAATTAGTATATTGTAATTTTGGATATACCTGTAGTATGAACAATACTTTTCGATTTCAACTTAAAAATATGATACTGTGGATTTATGATAGATATTAAATTAAACAAAAAATACTGTTGAAAATATAGGAAATCAATTTTTCACACACATATATTTTAATTTAATTTGCTTTTTGAACAAAAAAAATATCCTAGTAGTTATATATATTGAAGGATTATAATACAATCAAATAATACAAAAATATTTAGACCAAAGACAACTAATTCAACCTTTATTTCAAGATCAAAATAAATTATCTTGATATGGTATTATGAAAATGGTTCAGATCAAAATAAATTTCCATCAATTTTCAAAAAGCATCCATTACATGAAAGAACGAAATCAATTTAAAAGTATCACTAGATAAAAAATAAAATCTATAAAATTGTAAAGGAATCAAAGAAAGGTTGTCATCACCCATAAAAGGTTAAACCAGGTGCATAAAAAACGATACGAAGGAATCAGAAGAAAAAAAGTATTCTTTGATCAAGTGGTACAGGAAAAGCTTTAAAAAAGGGAAGCAAGGTTTTTAGATCTTCTATGTCCTTATCTGTAATCCTACTCATGTTAAAGTACCCCGTTGCCTAGCAACACGATATGAAAAATGGACATATTTATTGATGCGAAGGTACTATTCAAAAAAATCTGTCAAATCAAGTAAAAAATTCTGAAAGATCAGAAAAGAGATTTGTATTTTTTCAAAAGATGATAAAATGTTTTTTTACTTGTAAAGAAATGCCTATATTATAATTATATAAATATTAATTAACTTTCTTATGTCAGCTAAAAGAATGTTGATGAAAATGAATTGGTAAAATTTAAGTTTCCTTTTTATTAATCACGTACTGAAAAAAATCATTTTCTATAAAACTAATATAAAGTGTTTTATTTTAGTCATTAATGAATTTTCTGTGTGTTTTATTTATTTCATTATAAATTGCCTATTTACAATTGTGTGTCTATTTTACAATCTATTGTTTTTATTAAGATAAATTTATATTCCTATAATGTGGGGCTTCATTTTAATATGATGTACTTTAATCAAAAACATGAGTCTAAAATGCTAAGAAAATAAATTTTGAAGTATTATAAAAATTCAATTTGGAAAATATCTAGCATATAATAATCTATTGTAGGCTATGGGACATTGTACTAGATTCAAATTACACTGGTGCGGGAAACTTAAGCAACAAGTGGTTTTTCTGCCATAAATCCACATGAAATCATCTGACGGACATGAAATTCAGACAAGAGACACATCATTTGGTACTTAAATGTGACGCATTGCGGCACGATTGCATCCTCCGGGAAACACGCAGCAACTGAAACATTCTGATTGAGCAATGGGCACTCTTACAGCAAGAACTGCTTTACAATTTGGTGCTGAGTATGGGGAGACGGTGTGAAGCAACCATTGCAGTAAGGGGAGGGCATATCCCATACTGAGGAACATCTGTTTGTTATTATTCCTCTTGGACAGATGATCTTGTGCAAGGGATACTGTGAGTTCAATAAAGCCTACTTTTGTTTGATTCCATACTGTATGCATTGTATTCTTTTTAGTGCAACTATGCTTTCGTCATCTTTTAAGTACAAAATGATGTGTCTTATGTCTGAATTCCCTGTCCCTCAGATGAATTCTAGCGGAATTATGGCAGAAAAAACACCTGTTGCTTAAGTTTTGCACACCGGTGTAGTAGGATATATTCCAGGTAGTCTTTAACAATTAATCATAATTAGTAAAGGTATTACAAAAATATCGTCTGATAATCAGTAAGTAATTTAAATGTATTTATTAAAAATAATTATCACCGTCCACCCTATCTAGTGGTCAGCGTTTCTGACTGGGGATGGGGAGGTCCTGGGTTCGAATCCCGGTTCAGGCATGCATATACTTTCTCATTCTCATGTCTTTGTCCTTTTCTTGTATGAATGTAGCATGAATAGAACCCTACCCAATAAACCGGTACTAAGGCATGTGTGTACTCCACACCAAATTATCGTTCAGTTGGAAAAGTGAAGCAGCGCACCCCCTGGCTGGCACTCGACAAAAAATTATCCTAACGTTTAAATATATTTTAAGTAAACCTATACATCCTTAATTTACACATAAGACATGCATTATAAAAATGCATATTTTATATGTAAATTATGGATATATACGTTTACTTAAAATATATTTAGACGTAAGGATAATTTTTAGACATAAGGATAATCCTTTAATTTTAGAAGCCATGAAAATAAAAAGAAAATGTTAAATGGCAAAGCTGAAAATATTTATGAGAAATTGAAACAAATTAAAAAATTTTTCATTTCTAATCCATTTTAGAACCTCGTAGGCTCTTTTAAGAGGAAACTATTTTCTCACTTTTTCCTAAGAAAAAGAGATTTCCTGCCACAAAGATAGCTCTGTCCATCAATTCAGACTTTCCAAAAAAATGTGATTTTTTTTGTTGACATAAGATTTTTCCTCAAAGAAAACAGATACTATTTTCCCACTTCTTTTCTTTTATGTCACACACATTTATAGAACTATTTCTCTAAAAGCGTCATTGAATTTTATAGAAAAGATAATATATATATTAAGTAACATAATTTCTCAACAATGAAAAATGCAATTTTAGGGATTTTTAGGGATTTATTTTAAGGAAAACAGCTTGTACAAAAATTTTATATAATAATATATAAAATCATATATA
>JAPDSC010081382.1:0-17024 GCA_026290005.1 Latrodectus geometricus | reverse complement strand
AATTTTTTATATGAATAATGATAAAATTTTGTAACTTTTTCTAAAAATAATATTTTTTTTTAATTAGAAAACGTGTTTGCCTTATTATTCAATTTTTTAAATTAAATAATTTTTAAGTAAAAAAAAGAAGAACTATATAGGGAAGGATACTATATACAGTTGCAAAAATTAAAAACTGAAATCTTAAAAACTTCTTCTGTAAAATTCTTTTGCTTAAATCTAATTAGCAGTTAAGATATAAAGATAGAAAAAGCAAAACAGCTTTAAAGAAAACCTGCTCTGTATAATTTCATAAAAATATCACTTTCAAGAAAAAAGAAAACATAATTTAATACAGAGTATGAAGCAGAGAGAAAGAGCCAGAGATTCAAGGACCTAATTCAACTATTGGTTTTAATATCAAATATTTTATCACTAAGCCGCACTCATATTCATTCAAATTATTTAATTAACATTTGTGTGATATTTACATATTTCTCTAATTTACACTGAATCAATCTAAAAACAAAAGAAATATTTGTCAGGTTATTTTTATTACATTAATTAATGTCATATAAAATGTGATTTTTCAAAAAGATTGTCAATTAATCCGATTTATTTTATTGGCCTTCTAGTTTGGGAAATTAATAAGTGAAGCAAAAAATACCTCAAGAGGCAAACATTTTTAGAAAAAAGACAATTTTAATATCAATAAATTTTAACACATTTCAAAATTTCCAGGTAATCAATCAAGATTTCAACTTATATCAAATACACTTAAAGGATTTGATAAAATTTAATGATTAACATAAGTAAAGATCACATATAACTTGATTTATTTTTAATTTATATTTTTGAATATATTTCCTTTTAGAATGCTAAAAGTAAATTTTGGAAGCTTTATTTTACTAAAATAAAGTTTAATAAAAAGTTGCTTGAAAATTGTTTATCAGTTTTATAATATTGTAAGCAAAAAACTTTATGGAAATAAATAATTTTTCTTCTTGATCTATATCAATCGATATTTGTTCGTATATCATTAACACGTATTTGATATTCATTGTTTGTTTCAATTTATTTATTACCTAATAATTATTAAACTATTTCGTCCTTATTTCTTAAATCATTTAATCTATGTTGTTTCTAATGACACTTGGCAATGCCAAGCCCGCTCGCCAAGAGGCGAATCAAGTCAGAGGAAGAGCGTCTTCCGTTTTTTAATAGAGCACCCTCATACGAAGGTGGAAATAAGACTTCTGGCTCATAGATGGCAGTACCATCTGAATTTTCCAATTTAGAGATTGAAACCAAAGCATGTCTCCAACCACCCCCAGTGGTATTAATTTGGAATGGGAACATGGAGGACATTGTGACCCGACAGATTTTACGTGCCCCAGTCGCCATTAGTGAACATGACGAATCTTAGGCTAAGCCGGGATTCGAACTCACAACCTTTTGGTAACGAGTACGACGCCCTAACCAACCAGGCCACCGCGGCCTTCATTTTTTTTTAATCTACTTACAAGAGAATGCATTTAAATTTAAGTAACGTCTTGTAAAAAATTAATTATATGAAGCTATTTCGTTTCATTTAACTTAATAATGAAATATGAAAACGAAGATCCAAAATATAATACAAACACTGATCCAAAATGCATGTGTACACATACATTTAATCACACATAAATCCAAAAATATAATTAATAATTATTATTTATGTTAGTGAGGAATGTTCGAAACAGATGAGTAACAAAAATTATTTAAAATTAAAAACATAATAAGTGTTTTTTAAAGAGTTCAACTAATTGTCCATTCATAAAATGAATTTATACTTACATTTGTTCGTAATTCGTCATAAAAAAACTTTTGTTCATGTTTTATCAACAACAATAAAAGAATATGGCCAAATATTAAAAAATGCTTAATGTCTGAAATTAAAAAAGCAATGTGTATTTATGTTATCAAGAAATACATTAGTACTTTTCTCTGACTTTTCACATCCTTAATTTTGGGACATAATTGTTTTACCTAACAAAGAATTAATAGCTAAGAACAAAAAATATTTCTTATTTTATCATGTGATAAGCGTGCTGTCTCTATGACAACGAAAAACTATTGCTGTGATGGATTAACAGCCATTGTGGTTGGCTCGGGAGTTTAAGGAATGCAGTCTTTTATATACAAAACTTTCTTCAATACTAGATAAGAAATTTTCTAATATTAAGCCAAATGTCTTCAACACATTCCTTTTTCGCATAAGTGAAACATAGATAGATAAATGTATATATGTGGTTGAAATTGTGTTTCAAATTGTTATACTAAATTACAGCTTTATGTAAATAAGCCAGATATAATTTGTATTGAATAAGTATTAATAAGTTATGTATTTCTCACATATAATACAAATAATTACCAAAAACGTTTTAGAGACATACCAGTTTGTACAGTCAATACTTCTTATCAAAATGAAGCGATAGGATAAATATGTTCTTGCAATTATAAAATTTAAAAAAAATTTTCAGGTAGTTTTATGCCTTTGATATTAATTATTTGAAACTATAAAAATAACAAAATTTATTATTGATACATTTGGAAAATTTGACTAATATATAACTTTTAAACAAGTCAATATGACAAAAAGTATCAGAAAAAAGTTAAGTTGTATATGAATTTTATGGGTTATTTTTGTGATATTAAATAGGGGATTATAATGACATATGTGTCAAAAGAGAACAAATGGATTTATCAATATGTAAATAATAAGTAAATTCAAAATGAGTCATATCATATTCGAAATATATTATAAAATTAAATACATTTATTAGATATAATAAACAGCATAACAACACAACAATTTCCAAGAACATGGGAACGTGATCGATAGACAAGAGAGATGTCGATAAATGTTTCCTGACTGAGTCAATATTTAGTTTTGGTACATGCCAATGAAAGTATGTGTACTGCGTAAACAGCACCTTCATACAATGGGACTTTTTAAACAGGAACCAATTTGTAGGAAATGTCACGCTGGGATAGAATCAGATCTTGCCCTTGCAATATTCACTACTCTAGGTAATCCATATCCTAAAGAGTTACACCTAAACTCCATTGAGGGCCTATCAGACTTTATAAACAAAGTAAGTGACAAAAGACAATGGAACTAGGAAAAAATTGGGCTTGGAGCATGGTACAAAATGCAACAATGTATCTGACAAGCTCAAGAAGAAGACGAAGAAACAATAGGAAGCAATAAAGTATTGGGCCGTCAGTAAATAATTTCTTGTAAGATTGATTTATGTGCCACATTGAAATGAAATGGTTTAATATGGTGTGGCAGTTCACCCGTTTTTTTCAATAGTTATAAATCGATGATTTACACTGCATCGTTGATTAATGTTGCACTGTGGTCCGTAATCCACTGTTACAATGGAAATTAGCCGTAGGCAACTTTTGTTATCCCTACACTGTTGCTCGTTGCAGTTGAATCTTGTAGAGATAGTTTTACCGAAATCAATTCATTCATGGGATACATTGAAAAAAGTAATATATTAGAATTCGACTGCTACTTTCTAAGTTGAGTGACATATTATCTCAAATGAAGCATTTTATATTCCATTTACAGTTTGCAATAATATTAGAATAGTGTAAAATAGTAATGCAAAGATTTTGTGTTTGGTAACCAATTCGTATCTTTGGTATATATCTATATCTTTAAATATGAAACATTTATAAATTGTATGTGATGAGTTACAGCAAATATATCAAATATAATTATTCTGAGAATTAACAAGAATAATTTTCCATTTTTGAGTAGATTTTTGAATAAGGAATTCAAAGCATCAGTTTCCTTTGAATGTTTCTTCTAATAGATTTCAAAACATAATTCTTTTTCCAATAAATTGTAATAAGTTATCTAAATTCAAAGCATATCTTGGTTTTTTCGAAATATGTATAGATTGAATTCTAGAGTTTTTGTATAATTTGGGAACTATAAAATATTTATAAAAAATCAGATTAGTCTAAGTGAAAAAATTTTAAGGCTAACATTTTTATGTATATTATCTAAGAATTTTCTTAAACCTTTTGCGAGTTTATGAATTTTATATGAAAAATTTATTAATTTGTTTATATGGGTGTCAACTAGAATTGTTATATTTTCAAGCAATCGGTAAGTACTTTCATAAAGGATTCATATGAGCATCATCAGAAATTTCAATTAGTGTGGCATTACCCTGTAGATAAAAGCGTAAATAAAAGATTTTTTGAGAATCTGATAAATATAGAAGGTAACTAACTAAAATTTTAAGTCAAATTTAACGATACAAATTGTTCGTAAATTGTATAAAATATTGAAAAGTGGTATTCATGGTAATGGAGCAACGTGATTTAAAAACATAATCCTTAATGTTTAAATTGGAGTTATTTGAACTTCATGAAATTGTGTAAGTAAAGAAAGTAATTTATCTGAGTGGTTTGAATCTTTTATTTTTCAAAATTCCATGAAGATTCCACCATTTCGGAACAACTTTGATAACCCCCCAAAAATTACGCGCCAAATCTGGTACTCCCTACGGACTTTTTAGGGTTGCTGTTCCTTATTTTGGTGTTGCTAATTTATGGTTTCTTCAGCTTTTAGGTTTTTGCTGTTGCCAAGTTTAGTATTTTCTTGTATTTTGTACCATTTTTCGAGTTTTTTTTTAAAAGTTTTTTATGTATTAATTATTTGTATTTAGCAAGAATCCATCTTGGCGAGAAAAAAAGGCGCCAAATACAGGTATTTTGCTTAGCGAGAAAAAAAGTCACCAAATTTCCGATTCGGGGGGGGGATCAATTAGTTCCATCATTTCCAGCCAATCCTTCATCTTTGGATATTTGATAATGTTAATTTCTAATTTTATCTAAATCAGTACGAATTTTTTAAAGAATCCAATTTGCATGTATGTGAGTGATGATGTTCGATGTGAGTTTTTCCTTATGTTCGACGGAAATTTTTTCTTATATTCAATGTGAGTTTTTTTATTAGCTTCCGTGAAAGTAACTTATTGTTCTAATAAGGTCAAATTCGCTTTCAACGTTCCATACTATCGAGTTGTTATTTTAATATCCATGGTTCTATTTTCTCCGGCGTTGAGATCTAATATACTGAGGAATAATATGGAGTTAGAAAATTTATTAGTGGGCTGTATAATTGAAAACAATTGCGATTTATTAGTAAAGATACATAATAAAATTTGCCGTCAAAAACTAGTAATAATAATAGAGTGCATAATATAAGTTGCCGATAAGGGCTCGTAATACACATTTTTTCAAGTGAAAGTGAGAGAATTCTTAAGTCACAAGAGGTAGCGACTTCAGCGCCACTTACGTTGAAACATTTAAAAACATATATGTTAATGAATAACGCCATTTTGTAATTTTGAATAATTTAATTACATAATTCCATTCTATTTAAGATATTTTAATATTTGCAGCTCTTTTTATCTATCTTCATATAAAAACCTCAATTTATTTCGCTCATTTTTTTTCTCTTAATTTTATCACAAATAGCTATGCGACTCTCTTCAAATGTTTTCATAATTCATAAGCAGTTTTAGAATAATTAAAGAAGTGTTATGTAAACAAGAGGATATTTTCTGAAGACTATTGAATGTGTTGAATAAATTATAGAATAATTGATGAACTAATGCATTCAAATGTCAAAACGGATTGTGTTAAATAACGCCGATCTGTCTCAAACATGTTATGTCTGGTGCTGTTGACGGTGTCATCGTGAAAGTTTTTCAAGTGTCTTTAAATGACTTGCAAAACTAGAAGTTCTAATAGAAGAAAGAAATTGGTAATGAAAACACACACACATTATAGAAAGGAGTTAGTTTTTGAAAATAACTATCGTAAGATATACATTTATTCAAAATAAGTCAAGTCAAAACAATTTACCATGAGTTTATGGGCAGAAGATGCTGATTATTAATATACAGTAGAAGTCCATTAATCCGGCATCCAACAGTCCGGAATGCCCGATAATCCGGCATCGCTCCGGAAAATTATAAAAATTTTGGCTTTCTCCCAAAGTATGTCTGTAAAGCAAATAAAAACGCTCGAGAGCTATTCGGAAGTTTTCTGGGTAGTTCGAGATCATCCGGAAGCGCTCGGTATTATTCGGAAACAATTAGCGGCCGGCTAGTCAATAGTAAACGTAACTTTTGAAACTGTTTATAAAAAAAGTGATTTTCTTTCTAACTGTACATAGGGTGACCATGTTTTCAAAACCTAAGCCTAAATAAAGTGACTCAGATGCCGAAACGGAAGAAAAGGAAAAATCAGCTGGGCAGAAGCAGCAGCATCACTAAATAAGTATATTTTGCTGAGGCTAGTACAGTGCTTCAGAAGTTATTGATTTCCATATCATTAGAAATAAATTTTAAACTAAACGCCAAAAGTCAAGAAAACAAATAGACATTCATGACTTTTTTAAATCTAAGGGAAATATGTTTTACAGTACGTGTACATACATTATATGAAATGTAAAATAAACTTTGTTGTATGTATTTGCATACTGTATTTGTAGTTTAATTATTAACCTATTGTTCTTATAACTACCATCCGATAGACCAGAATTTTCGGTAGTCCGGCACCGAGCCGGTCCCGAACGTGCCGGATTATCGGACTTCTACTGTACTCGTATTTCTATATATCGGATTTTCAGAGCATTACTCCTATGTATAATTATGTATTACTAAATAAAATTATCTAATTTTTCATTTTTAGAATATCGCGATATTTTTTCAAACTTTTTTTATAATGCTTTTGAAATATGAATCGCTTTTAAAATATTAAATATTTAATAAATAGTTCGTAAAATTTAAGATTTCTTAACTATTGGTTCCGTTGAACTAATAAGAATCGGCTTAATATCTGTAATAATTTCATAAAATAGAAAAGTTTTTTTTTTCTCAAAAATTTAAAAGATTAACACTCTTGGAAATCAATGAATGTACATTCTCAGAGGGAATATTTGTGACAACGTCAACCATTCCATTAATTTTGCTTAAATTAAATAATATATTTTACTTTGCATAAAATTTATTAAGAAATTTCTCATAAAATTACTGATATTTGAAATTGTTAGGTTCAAAATTTGATAGGAAGTTATAATTAATATAATAAATCACTGAATAAAATTTAGTTAATGATGGCTATAATACAATGAGCTTTCACATTATTTTTTATTGATAACAAAAAATATTAATTTTACCATATCTGCAAATGCTTAAAGAATATTATATTTTTTCACAAAATACAAGAATTGTAAAATATCTTTAACAAGCCATTAACATATCTAATTTGACATTAATTTTCATGTTATGTTAGCAGTTAAATTATAAAAAGTCGACTTTTGTATTCATAATATAAATATAAAATCTCTTTCGTGGAATAGCCAGAATTTCTTAATCTCAATAAAAAAAAAATTAAAAATTTCAAGAAATCAAATATTTTACATTCAAATAATCTAAGACAGAAAATAACTGAAAATATTTAGCTTTCCTCATCTTTTATTTTAATAATTACAAATATTTAGCTTTCAAATAAGTTAAAACGAAAAAAAAAATCTGTGAAAACTTAATATCAAGAAAAACATATTTAGAGACTTCCTTTTCTTACTTAATAATGAAAAAACTAAAGTACCTGTCACAAACGATACTAAAACACTTATTAAAAACGACATAAACACTAAAAATTAATTCTTAAAATATTTTGAGAATGGAAATTTCGAGCAAAACAATGATTCTTTTCAATAAAATTAAAATTTTCACGCAAATACATAAAATACTAAAAATGTAAAATAAACAAAATTTATTTTCATAACTTTAGTAAATAGCACTCAACTCCGTCGAGAAAAATATATTGTTTCCAAAAAGCCTCAATAATAAAAATGTTAGAAACAATAATCTTCAAATAAGAAAAGTTTCTTAATTTTGCTCCTTAAGAAATAAATAATAGTTTTCTCTAAATATGCAAAACTCATTTCAGGAAAATGTTTCAGACAATTTATCAAAGTGATTAATGCATTCAAGCACATGAACATAATTTGTTGTTTAAAGTTAGAAATTTTGAATTTCATAAGAAGGAGAAATAAGTATGATGGAAACAGAGGGAAAAATACATATTTGAGAATTTCGGAGAAACTAATTAATATAAATTGAAAACGCGCGACGGGTTACATTTCAAATAAGCAAATAACAGCAGTAATTTTGAAACAAATTTAGTTTCTTTCCAAAATAATTGTAACAGTTTATACTTAAGTTTCAAAAATATTTTGTAACATTTTGCCTTTATTTTAATTTTCTGAATCTACAATTTAATTGTTTCCTTAAAATTAAATGTGTGTAGCCGTAACGGCTGTTGTCTGCTATATTGATAACGTCTTAATAATATAAATTAAGAAACCTTATCACAATATTTTTTGAAAAATATTGAATGCACAAATAACTAATTTCATAGAACCTATATTTAAACGGGAAAAACTTTCTAAAAGTTAAAAACAAATTCTATATGAGTTTTACCCATTTTTATTTTTTTTTTTACATATTTTTATATATCAAGTATCATTTTATTCAGTTAAAAATTAAAAAATACAATTAAAAATAACTAAGATCTGCTGAACAGTTTATTGCCTTATTTTCACACATCTACATATTGATATTTTAACTAAATTTTTACGTAATGCATTTTCATTCTATGATCTATTGGTACTTCCACAAGTAATTCATCAACAATTTTAGATTTAATTAATAAAATTAAGGCAGGTATTAATTATAATTCATCTCTCCCAATACTAAAATATTATGATTAGTTTTCTGATGGAGACTTAAACAAATCAAGGAACTACTTTGATATACCCCCCCCCCAAATCAGAAATTTGGCGAATTTTTTTCTTGCCAAGCAAAATACCTGTTTTTGGCACCTTTTTTCTCCCCAAGATGGATTCTCGCTAAGTACAAATAATTAATACATAAAAAAACTTTAAAAAAAATAACTCAAAAAATGGTACAAAATACAAGAAAATACTAAATTTGGCAACAGCAAAAACCTAAAAGCTGAAAAAACCTAGATTAGCAACACCAAAATAAGAAAGAGCAACCCTAAAAAGTCCGTAGTCCGTAGTCCGCAGATTTGGCGCTTAATTTTTGGGGGGTATATCAAAGTTGTTCCCAAATCAAAAAAGGATAATACAGAGCACGGCACATAAAACCGATCAACAAGTAAAATAAAATGTTATATATTATTGTGTTGTTTGGAAAAACATTTCATTAAAAAATTGAAATTCAATCAATAATCTAAGAACCACTTCCATTTAATTTAATTCTGGCGAAAACAGAAATTACTAGCAACTTAAGAATGTGTTTTGCAAAAGAGAATTAATTTGATTTCTTAAATGTTCATCAACAAAAAAAATTGAAAAACATAATAGAATATCATCAAAATATTCCTTATTTGGCAAATTTGATTCTTCTGTTTCAATCATGCCAAATTTAATCTTTATTTAAAATTAATTTGTTTAGTAAATTACAATGAGTCTTTTAATTTTGAAAAAAAACTTGATTTACTAAGTAATTTGGAAAAGGTCAGATGGTAAAGTTAAGTATTTTAAATTAAAATTTCATCTCCAAATCAATTCAAGAACAAAAATCTATTTAACTTGATCACTTACTTTGATATCCGGTTTCAGGAAATTAATTCAGAAGATTTCCAATCCCTCAGTCTGAACAACTTGATAGCGAATATTTTTTTTTTGCATTCACTTCCGTTAATGTTAAATTAATTCGAAAGCAAAAATGATTCTAATGTTATCTTGAAATAAATGATTTTATAATCTCAAAACTTCATGTTAATGTCTCAAGAAGATAATTTATTGCCGAAACAGATACACATTCGTGTATTTCCATGTCAGGCAAAACGATACGTCTTATTCGGACGGCTTAGAAATTTATAAGCAAATGCATAAAACATTACTAGAGTGTAGAAATAAACAGAAAAAGTTTTCATTTGTCTGGGGGAAGAACGTCACTATATCGAGAAAAATCCCTTACTTTCAAAAAGGCGAACTCGTGAGATTAATGGGATGAAACTAACTTCATAGTAAGAAAATCCCTAGTTTTCTTTTTTAAGAGGGAATTTTAATAGTTTTCCCCTAACTTTTGAGAGAACTCAATTTGACAAAATGTTATAAATGGCACATCAGACACAAAATGGTTAATGATTTCCCAACGAATATATATAATTTATCTTTCGTGTTACAGTACTTGAGATGCGAACAACAGAAAAGTGATTTGTAATTTATTAAGAAAATGAATCCATGTGCTTCTGAACAATTTGAAGATGATGAATTATATAAAGAAATAATGGTTTGTTACATTTCCGATACAATCAATGATTTTAATGATTTTTTTCTTATAAAATAATTTTTATACTTTCATATGTAATAGTATTAATTTATATCTCAGAACACAATTTTATCATAATTTTATATTTGATGCTTTTTTTAAATAGTTCTATTTTACAAATATTTTAAAATTATACTCTCAAAATTTAAAGTATAAACGGTATTAAAATTTAATGCATATAATTTTAATTTATTTATCATATATCTTTTGTAAGACAAATAAGCAGGGAAGTATATAAATATTTTAGAGCTATACTCCCAAAATTTAAAGTACAAATGGGATTAAAATTTAATGCATATAAATTTAATTTATTTGTCATATATCTTTAGTAAGACAAATAAGCAGGGAAGTATATAAATATTTTAGAATTATACTCCCAAAATTTAAAGTACAAACGGGATTAAAATTTAGTGCATATATTTATTTGCCACACATCTTTTGTAAAACAAATAAGCTCAGATGTATACATCCTACTGAATTCCATGTGTATTCTATGTGACTCATTACCAAAAAATATTCTAGCAATAAGAAAAAATAACAACTGTTTTGATATATCTTAATAAATACTTTACTCAAAAATATGTATCAAGATTTTAAATATTTTATATTTCCAGCTTGATTTCTACAAGGGAAATCTTTATGTATTATTTAATCGTAGAAGAAATGAAACGCGATATTGAGAACCATTATCAAATCATTTGACTTGATAATTGAAAAATGCAAATATAAAAAAAATATCATATGCACTAAATTTTCTCTTAATTTGCTCTTTCTTATATTTTATATATTAATAAAATAATAACCAATAAAGTACATTCTTTATTCTTAATGACATTTTTTTCCAGTTTTTGATTCAAATTTAAAACTAAATCTGTTTTAACAAGCGCTATTATGAGTTTATAAAATGCTGATGTGATGCATAAAATCACCAAATCGAATCTCATACATTTGATACTTTATTATTTATGCTTCAAATTTATAACAAATCGATGCCAAAACATAAATGACAAATCTGTGCTCTCTAGAAGTTATTCATCAGATTATAAAATAGCTTACAAAAAGATTTGCATTGTGACATCATAAGAGAACAACCACTGGGGGTCGCGGTGGCCTGGTTGGTTAAGGCGTCGTTTTCGTTAACAAAAGGTGGTGAGTTCGAATCCCAGATTAGCCGAAGATCCGTTGTGTTCACTAATGGTAACTGGGGCACGTAAAATCTGTCGAGTCACAATGTCCTCCATTACAAATTAATACCTCTGGGGGTGGTTGGAACCAGGCTTTGAATCTTCACTGGTTTCAATCTCTAAATTGTAAGGTTCAGATTATGCCACCATCTATGCGTCAAAAGTCGTGCTTCCACTTTTGTTTGAGGGTGCTCTGTTCAAAAAACTCTCTAACTTCACGCCTAGTCTCTGACGAGTAGGTCTGGAGTTGCCAATTGTCATCAGAAACAACAACAATAAATATAGAATGGATCTTATAGTGTGATATAAAGTGGACTTCTCTTTTATACTGTATATATATATATATATATATATATATATATATATATATATATATATATATATATATATACATACATACATACATACATATATAAGTACAAATACATATATATGTATAGCAACTTATGTCACCATTTTCTTTTACATATTAAAAACAAAATATTTTAGTTTTTCTCAAAATCGTTTTGATATGTAACATACTACATGAAAATTTATATGATTTAATTCATATCGCAAATAATTTTTACAATTATAAATACGGGAGTAAAATTATATTAGATTAATTTGAGTAATAAGCTATTGAGATTTTTTCTTCAGTTTTAATATGTATATTTTAAGGACAAAGAAAAATTAAATTATTTTTTTATCTTAATATTATGTTCCATAGCATTATATGAATAACTAAAATTTCATTGTACTTTAATATGTACTGCAGTATTTCGAAACACTTTGATATTTTTCACTATCTGGATTTAAGTGTGAAATGATACCTTTGAAGCTATGATTTTGATTGCTTTAAGACAAACAATTGCTGGATTTAAATTTTACGTGTGTTTTTGGTCCATTTATTCTTTATCAACAAATTTTATTACTTAAATGACAGCAAATATTTTTGACTGAAAAATTGGTATTCACACAATTCTAATACTCTGTAAAAACTGATTTATAATTCTTCATAACTTCCAGCTATTCATTAAGAATTCAGAACGATAACATTCTTCTTCTTTGTCATCCAAGTTTTTTTTGCATGACTTCTCAGACTCTGCTGAATTGTATTTGCCCCATTGATGATGGTGCACTTTTCCACTCAGGTTGCTTAGCAACCAGTTACCTGATCATGGCGAAAATATTGCAGATAAGAGAAACTTTAGTAGTTCTCTGTTCTCCTTCATATCTTTGAATTTTTTATAGATGGACTTTCTTCGGCGATTCTAGTGAATTACGTGACGTTAATCTTTAAGAGTTCTCGCCACTTTTAGAGTTGGATGCAGTAGTGTTTTCCATCTGATGTAAAATAGTGGTACCACCCAAACCAAACGAAATTGCTTTAAAAATATTTTCTTCATCTTCTAGAATTTTAATCTGAACTATTGTTCAAATTCAATTGAGCTTTTATTTACTCTTGATAAATTTAAGGAAATTTAAATGATTTTAAAACCATTTCTAGAAATTACATGAAAAACTGTCTTATTGGATATGATGCTTGTAAAATTACTCACTTTTTTAAAAATCAACATAAATGCAGAGGTAATGAATTTAACTAATTTACTTTAGAATGAAAAGACAAAATAAAATATGGATATGGTTTCGTAATATTATGACAATAAATATTATTTTTAAACAAATTTACTTGAATTTGTTATTTTTCATTTTAAACTATTAAAATATAAAAACTTTGAGTGGTGAAAATGTGCTTTAGGTCCCCTAGTTGGCGCGTTTTCAAAATCGCCGATGCCATGGCGAAAATTCTATTAAAAGTGAAACTTAATTAGCGACTATGTATGCTTACATAGCGACTATTATTTACGTAAGTGATTTTTGAATTTATCTACCCCAAATTACTCTTCAGTAATTGAAATAAGCTTACATTTTTTTTTCGTTACATAAAAAGTTGCTTAAGAAGTAATGAAATATGAACTAAAATTTAAAAAATAGCTTAAAAACAAGCATACCCTGATATTATTTTAAAAATAATTTACATGTTTAGTTAATGGTGGTTAAAATGTAATAGTTAATTTTATAATAAAAATGTTTTCACCATTTAAACTAGTACATGTAAAAAAATGTTTCATCGTTACTAAACAAATTTAGATTGAAGATTTCTCTCAAGAAAATTGCACGAAAAAAATGAACTTATTTTAATATAATAAACATTTTTCTTGGCTAATGAGATTTTATATACAAAAATATGTTTTTCATGTGAGTGACGTTATTTTTTTTATATTTTTTTTACTTAACTCTGTTAATATGACATTAGTGTTGAAAGTAAACTGTCAGAAATCCTTATATTAAACATGAAAAATTGTTACTTTGTGTATGAAATGACTTAGTCATTTCAATATAAGATAAAAATATGCGTAGTAAACAAGAAAACTTCACTTCTGTTGGGAAACTTTTTTTTTTTTTGGCATCCAAAAAATCAATAAATTTCAAAATGTCGAAATTGAAAGATTAATGGAAAAGCCTTTATCATCGAATAAGAAAACACTTTTATTTTTTGAGTGATAAAATAATCATTTAAACTCAATTTCTTGAAACTCATTTCAATAGGAAGATGCAAGTAATTAAATCGTTAATTTTTTTTCAATACATAATTTAACTTGTTTCTTCGTGTAACAATATTTTGAATTCAAAGAAAGCTGGTGGGAGATTTTGGATAGAAGCATTGATAGAAGGTATAATTGATTAAATATTTTAAAGATCATTTTAATTAAAATTAAAAAGAAAAGAACTTATCTTCCATGTAATATACGAGCGTAATAGATCAAAGTTAACAGTAATAATTTTGTTTAAAACATAATTTAAAACAGCCTAAATTTTTTGATAAAAATCTTTTTATTCATTCAAGCGCGTATAGATGATTTTACTAAATTGCGTGCAAGTTCAGTGATCAAATTTTTTAAAAAAAATTATATTTATTTAAATTTTATCAATTTGAATTTGTATTCTGAATTATTAATTTTAAAAATTTTATCACTTGAATTATTAAATTTGGATAAATTTAATTTAAGATTATTTAATTGGAAGAAATATATATATAGTTTGATGTACGTAGAATTTTTAATCAAAAATGCTTCAGACTAAATATTTTTTACAAAATAATTTTTAATTTTGATCTCAGAACTACTAATAAATTACTACTTACTTCCTAAGACAATACTTAATTTTTCTATTACAAATGATATATGTTTTTTTCTATCATATATGCTTTAGTTGAGTTCTTCTCCTAAATCACTAAATTAAAACTTTATGCTAATTTTGAAATTAAAACTTAAAAGAGATATTAACGATGTATTGTTTTAAAACCAACATGTTAATATTAGTTTGGGGAAAAAGAAATCCATTATTTTTACGTGAAATTTATGTAACTTCTTTTGGATTCATTTTGTAAAAAGGTTTAAAACAGCTTTAATGTAGATTTTTAGATCTTGCGCGTTACGACTGCTGACATGCGGTTAACTTCGATCATTTTTGATATTTTATAGACATTTTCGACGATGCTGTATCCACATGCGAGGTGCATCTCTAACATCAAAAATACCCGAACGGAATCGACGAAACAAAAATTGTGCGTAACTGGTTGTTACAGTCTTATATAGGACGATAAACACCTTTCACAATTTTAGTCACCCGGCTATCTTTTTCGCCGATACAAGAGAAAAACGAAAATGTATCGAATTTTCTGTTTGTTGTCTTCCATTTTAAAAACCTTGTACTCGTAACTGAATTAATCAAACAAAAACCCGCAAGAGGATATTTTAGTGTCAAATGTCACCTTTCCAACGAGCATAAATCTGAAATTGTTTGATAGATACCTCACGAGATATCGAGCACTAAAGACATCTACCGAAATAATAATGGATTACTTTTTCCCCAACCTAATATTAAGAATTTTTTTATTGAATTCAAATTTTTTCTTGAATTGCAAAAACAAATGTATGTTCAGATAGTGTACATAAAATACAATATTATAATAAAATAAGTGGGTGAATAAATCAAGTATAAAATTAAAAATTAATGCAACAGAATACAGTGGATTCTTCATTAGTTTTGGCTTTCTGTAACTGAAACTCAAAATTATAATTTCATTCCAAAAGGGTAATTTTGTAGTCCAAAAATCTTAAATTAAACATGTTATTTGCAAGTTATTGCATTTTAGAAACAATCCTTAATAATGGTATAAGTAGTTATTGAAAACTGTTAAGAGCACGAATTAAGGGAAAATTTGTTTATTGATTTTACAAGAATTGAAGAGAAGTGGGTCACTAGACCATCAATCGATCTGTTATTGATTTACCAAATAATATATTCAAAGAGTATTTGAAATACAAATAATGTGGTCAAAACATATAAACAACTCGTAATAACAGATGATAATGTTATAACGAGGCGATAAACGCCTCGTAATAACAGATAGCAACTATTATGATAATGCTAAAAATGACATGATAACAGAGTAAAATATTATTTCGAGAAGATTAATATCTACCAATCAATTTTCATTGAATTGTTTCGTATTTCATTTCTTCGATGACCGATACAAAAATTAGATACATTTATGCTTATAAAAATTATATGGATATAATAATGTAAAAATCTGGGATATTGTAATGGATATTTTTATATTTCAACTTCCTAATAGCTTTTAATATTTAAAATAAGAATAGATCGAAATAAATGTGATATCTTTTATAGAAATAATTGTAAGAGTTATAGGATATATATGAGGGATTCAATTTCTGTAACCACAAAATTATTTTTATTCTTACCATTAAATGTAAGATAACTATTTTATTAACATTACTCAAATAATTTGTGTTTTTGCATTGCTAATTTAATTTACTTACATTATTTTTATGATACATAGCAACAAACGAAATGGCTTTGGAATGGTTGGTGTTCCAACAAACCTTTTATATTCCCAAAAAAAGTCTCTTTATTCCATTTGTTACACGAAACTATGCGATTTTATAGTTGTTTTCAAGAACTGCATGCTAATCATTGACATTAACTAGGGTCCTCTTTTTAGTAATGATATTATTGAACAAGTGAAACGATGTATTAGTAATCATATACAGTATATTTCTATTCAATGAATGTTGTGTTTCTACACAAGCATCTTTCGGTGGATAACTAGAATCATTCTGAGTTTCCTGATGATAAATCAACATGACTCATATTTCATGAAACGTTCTCGTAGAAGATAGTAATATATGTAAATATTGAAGTACTTACTAAAATCTTCATTTGCCAATCCATCTAGCAAACGGTTTCGCTCGCGCGAATAAACTAAATTAAATAATTTAGGTATGTGAATTTTATAAGTTTTCAGAATATATTTATACTTAAAATGTTTACTTTAATTTAATGAGGA
>JAPDSC010081377.1:0-10008 GCA_026290005.1 Latrodectus geometricus | reverse complement strand
GCATTATTTTTTGTAACAACAAGCAAGAAAAAAAATTATGAAATAATTTAGAGCTAGTGATGTATGAATTTAGAGATATTTTTGAATGAATATTTAAAAAATAGACTTTATATTATTAGTGTAGTTTGATTTTTAAACTTAATTAGAAACAAATATTTGAACTGACACTCTTATCTTGAAAGAAGAGTAAATCAAAGCTTCAAAAAGAATTGTGTTTTTAAACAATTAAAAATGGATTAAGAGTTTATTTCAGTTCTTTTTAGCATCGTGATTACTTGATACAATATTTATCCCTACAGAATTACTGGTTCAATGTTTTTGTAGTTTAACATTCATTTTCTTTCTTTTTTTTCTTTTACACTAGGGTAATCAGATCGGGACCAACAGCTTAAGATGAATTCAAAGCTTCAACAAACACCCAAACTCGAAATGGAATTCGAACCCACAACATTCTGAACTAGAGGCCAGAGCAGTGCTCATTCTTTTGTCAGCTCGGTACAAGATTAATATTTGCATTTAAAGTTTGTTTTATCGAAAATTATATCTAATAAGCATTGCAAAAAATTTAGATGGTCAATCTCATGCACATTTCCGTTCTTTGTGCTTAATTCTTGCTGTCTTGTCCAATAAAGTAGTGAAATAAGATCAAATTGATCCAAAAGTGTCCAAGACAGCTCGGGCTACACAACCAACTTCCGTTGAATAGAGAAGTTGATGCGTGGTTTCGAGGAGAACCTCGCTAACATGGCATGGCAGTCAAAGATATCGTCGGAATTGAGCTCGGAGTCTGTGCATTGAGGTTATCTACTGTACCTTTGATGGCCATCGGGAGATATTTTCATTCCCTTGAAGAGTTTAGTCCTCAATCTGGCTATGTTTGTGGAGATAACACAGGTTAAGGTCGGGGATGACTTGCTTCCGAGAAGAAGCATGAATTATTCTGTGGCTGTCTATTGCACCAGCAGCAGTGTTGGTCATGTTGTTGGATAGCTGAGGCTTGTCTTGGGCCTCTTTGGCGCAATTATGTCAAAACGAAAATTATTCATACACCACCTTGATGGTTTACAGAGCAACTAACTTTTTCATTTTGTGCCAATGTTTATTTTATCATGAAGCTTCTACTTTTCAGGTGCGCTCCTTGAAAATATGTCGATGGTGCTGATGATCTTGTCCGTCATTGTTTGGCATGGAAGGACAAGCCTCGCCCAACGTTATGCAGAAAGAAATCCTTTACCCATGGACACGCAGCCTTATGAAGACAATTACGACGAATATGAGACAGAATCCTTCAACCTCGAGGACTATCTGCACATCCATCGGTGGAACATAGAAGAGTTTCCGCATCCTCAAAAGGACTTCCTCCTGTGCAATCGCATGAAACCATCATTCATCTGCGATCCTGACAAAATTCTGGATAAAGAGCAAGGTATCCACTTTCATATGCATTTTTTATTATTAAAAGAAAAAACTAAAAGAGGATTCATTGCCACTAAACAATTTTTACAAGGATTCGTGTACTAATAAAATATTATTGGACTGAGAGGAATTCGCTTTATATAGTTGTGGTGACTCGTAATTGAAATCGAAAACTAATTTCGATTAATCGATTATTTTATTTTATATAATTGGCAAAAACATTGAATTTGCGAAAAGAAACGTGAAAAAGAATTCCTTGACAACTACACTTACGCAATAAAGTCACCCTGTTTGATTGAATCATTAGTAAATATGTTTATTAAAGCGTAGTAATTATATAAATGATATATTTATATAAATTAAAGTTGTTTTAGTTCATTCATGCAAAAGCTCTTCCTTAAAATGAATCAGTTAGAGAAATCTAATTCCTCGCTCATCTATATCAGAAGAAAATCCAATTAAAAGTCTTTAAATATTAAAATGCGATTTTAAATTTGCATTTAGCCAAATGATAAGAAATCCGTTATTTATGATTACAAATAAAAATTAGATTTTATTAATTATTTATAAACGTAAATAATTTGTTTGTGTAATTCGTTAAACATGGGGAGAGGGGAAAATGAATACTTAATTTTTTAACGGAAAATATCTTGTTCATTGTTCCATATTTAATAATTACATTCATTAATTAGAAGTAAGTATTTTATCAACATAATTGGTAAAAAGAATCCTAGACGATTATCAAATCTAGAGAATATCCAGAATCTCTTGTGCTTCAAGATATTTTTCGAAAAATTAGGAAGACTTAAAAGTAGATAAATTTCTCGTCTTACTTTAAAATACTGTTATTTTCAGAAGATCAAGTAACGAGAGCTGCTTTCTTTGGAGTCTCTAGACACAGTCAGAATGCTGCATGCAGAGCCGGGAATTCTGTCCGTGTACTGTATTATCAAGGGAAGCCGAAATAATGTTTCCCGCGCTGTTCCTAATGTTGTAGCTCTGAGGCCTAGTATGTGGACTCCATCCTTCAGAGAGAAATGTCCCGAACTTAAATTCAGCCATTGTTGATCAACAAGAGAGGGATATGCCGTGGTAGCCTGGTTGGTTAGAGCGTTGTTCTCTTTATTGGAAAGTAGTGAGTTCGAATCCCATCTTATCCTAAGATCCGTCGTGTTCACTAATGGTGACTGGGGCACGTAAAGTATGTCATTGTTGTAATGTCCACCATGTTCCCATTCCGAATTAATACCTTTGCGGGTATTTGGAGCCAGGTCATTGGTCTTCTCTGGCTTCTAACTCTAAATTGGAAGACCCAGATGGTGCTGCCATCTATGAGACAAAGTCGTTTTTTCACCTTCGTATGGGGGTGCTGCGTTGAAAAATGGAAGACGCTCTTTCTGACTTCATTCGCCCAGTCCCTGATGGGTGGGCTTGGCTTTGCCAAGTGTCAGACGTAACAAAAACACGAGAGATGGATGTTGCGTTTCTGCCTACTGTATGCACTTTTATCAGGGTGGGTGCTTTTGGGTGGTACGTTAAATAAATAGGTCGTGGTCGCTGTGCCCTTCAAGTGAAATGGTATCTTTGTGGTGGCAGGAGGATTGGAGATCTCGTTTTTCTAAATGACGAAGTTATTGCGTCACTGGATTAGGTACAGGGAAGCATGCTAGTGCAACTGCAGTAACAAAAATGCGGGAAATATTAAAATGCCTTACAACAACCTTAGGCGATTATGAAGTCAAAAATACAGCTTCAAAAATATCGTCTCACTGTACGAGCGGATATAAGACATGCATGCCCATATATTTTTTGACTAATGGACTTTAATCTGTTCGCACGGTTTACTTCAACCTTATAAAGCGACTCCGAAAGAGAAATACATTGCACATCTTTTATTTATGCTGTATTTCATACATCGTCCACCGTCGTCCAAATGCGCTGAAATGCTAAGCATTTGCACTGCCCAAAATAGTTTTTTCAGGTGATTTTGATACTAACATTTTTTAACAGATGTTGTCATGAGGTTATTCTTGTCTTGTGTTGCAATTTGTTTGAACTACAGTTTGCATATTAACTTCTAAATAATATAGTGAGTTAATGAAAGTAGATTTGCGTGAGAAATTAAATTTGTTTTTAAAATTTCTTATCTGTGATTTATTTTTAAGTTATATATATATATATATATTTTGTAGATTTTTTATGACTGATTTGTTGAATATTTTCATTTTTTGTGTATGATGTATAAGTTAAGAATTTTGGGGCATTTCTTTACAAATTGCTGCATATTTTTTCAATCATTTCTATTAAGTGCAGCTCTTACGCAAAGATTTCAGGAATAACGGTAATTTTAATTAGATGATTAAGTGCACTAAAAACTCTCAAATTACGAATCTTTAAAAAGATGGATTAACATTGGTTCTAAAATACGACACAAGAAAAGATTTTTCTTCTCATACATTTTAAATTTTCATATAATAATATTAAAATAACGGAACCTCGACTGACACAATGAAACATTATTTCAGTTTATAATAAAAGGAACAACAGCATAAGACTATCCATTGTATTTCTTTTCCTTTTCTGTGTCACATCGGGTCATTAAAGGATTATGTAATCGTTTTTGTATGATCTTTATCTGGAGCATTCCTAAACGAAAAAGAATAATGCGGGTAAAAAATGTTCACTGAAGACAATGAAAAGGAAAGCATTTGAGACAAAAAAACCTAAATACGTTAGTGAATTAAATATTGTAATTATCGGGAGAAATGCAGCTGCATTTACATGTCTTTTGGGATGTTACTTTTCTACCAAAGAGGCGCTTACGATTAATTAAAAAATAAAAACATTCTACTTTTTTTCCTTTGAGAAATGTAGTAGATGCTCATTTTACGATCTTTCAATTTACGAACACGCATGATTTTATGAACTAGTGGCTGATTCCTAACATAAGACGCAATAATAATTAACATTTACGGGCAAAAGTTTTGAAAAAATATTACATTTATTTTTTTATCATCTGATTTCGCAAAATTTCTTATCTCAACTCTATGATTGAAAAGCATAAATTTGCGTTTTTATTGAAAAATCGTAAATCCTTCTAATTGAGGATAATTAATTACTGATGTTAAAATTCGAGTTATTTTTCTAATAACTCGTGTGCAATTTCTCCTGTTTAATCTAACTCCCTTCTTACAACTAATGCATAGAAATATAATCACTAGCTTCGAGTGTAAATATAGAAGGTAATTTTGCAAGGGGTGAGATAGCTTATAATAGGCATATGAAAATATTGTTTCAAGCGCAATGTACTAGTCAATCTGTACTTGAAATGATGTTACAGAGAAAACCATTTTAACAAGCAGGTTTTATTAACCGCTTCCCTTACAAATTTTTTTAAAAAAAATTGCAAAAAATCATCACATTTTTTTTATTTTATTGCTAAATATAAGGAAACGAAACAAAATAAAATATGTAGGTTTTAAGTTGAATTTTTAATTTTTCACTGTTGTAAAAGCATGTAGTTTTAATATTAGTTTACAATCCCGAGTTACCTCGGGCAAAAAAGTTAAATATTAGTCTTCGTATGATAGTTTTTGAAACAAGGGAAACATTAAGTGATACCTGACATTCCATATGCTGGTATCTGGTCTCATTTCTTAAGGCATCATCAACATTATTTTACTTTTTTTCAACACAACTATCCTCCTTTGTACATTACTCATCCACAATCCGTCGTATACTATACCATAGAGAAACATGTGGCCAATCCCAGAAAAGAACCGCGAAATTAAAGAAAAGGCAAATTGCATGTTAAAACAGAATATTTTCTTTCATTTCCTCCAGGCCGAGTAAAAACGTGATAAAACAAATCGTACTAACAATTTTGCTTCACCCGAGTTTTCTCGGGATAATAATTAACTGCAATATATACGAACCCGAGATAACTCGGGATAATAAGGCAAGCGGTTAAAGAAAACCTCTATAACTGAAGAAAACCAAGAACACATAACTCATAGATAAATTACTTATAAATGACGATATTCCTAAGTTTTCCAAAACTCATAAATGATTTTGACATTACTTTCCAAAATTTCATTTCAAGGTTTTTTGAATGCGGATTCAGATATAATTTGCATGCAGGAATCATCAGATGATCAAACTATCGATAATGTTTGAGAATGAAAACAAAAACTTTTACAGTTATCAAATGAGAAAATGATAATGATATAGTACTGGGATCGTCAGCAATACAAGCAGATAAATGTCTAACAAGTTTGAGTATTTTTTTTTTTTTTTTGAAAATAAAATAGTAAATTGCTTTTTTACCTCGAAGAAAATAGAAAAAATCTAGTTTTAGAATAGAAATAATAAGA
Source organism: Latrodectus geometricus (assembly GCA_026290005.1). Taxonomy (NCBI): domain Eukaryota; kingdom Metazoa; phylum Arthropoda; class Arachnida; order Araneae; family Theridiidae; genus Latrodectus; species Latrodectus geometricus. The sequence continues at coordinate 4,219 of JAPDSC010081377.1, read as the reverse complement.
TTACTCTCTCCTATTTTTTATTAATAAAATGATTATAAGGATATCTGACAGTAGTAAGTTCGAATCCCGGCTTAGCCGAAGGTCCATCGTGTTCACTAATGGCGACTGGGGCACGTAAACGTCGGGTCAGAATGTCCTCCGTGTTCCCATTCCAAATTAATACCTCTGGAGGTGGTTAGAGCCAGGCCGTGGGTCTTCTCTGGCTTCTATCTCTATATTGGAAGAAGTATGTATTAAGATATGTCTCGGTTTGGAATATGGATGCACTCTTCCTCCATGTTTTTGAAGTTTCTCAATTCATGTTTTCTTAATTGAGATGCATGCCTTTCAATAGTTTTTTTTAATGTTTTAATCGTGTCCTTATCATGTCCGCTTAAGGTTTTAAATCGTAAACCTTTAATCATAAATCTTTGCACAGTTTGTTTTGGGTTTTAAAGCATAGACTGTTGTAAACTTTTATTTTAAATAATTCATTGATTCTACGTCATAAGTCATAAATGTCTTCGTGGTCTACCTAAACTGTCTTCGCGGTCTACCTAAAATGTCTTCACGGTCTACCAGTCGACCGCGGTCGACGTCTTGGCCACCCCTGTCATAAGGTATTCAATGAATCCTAGCAGCAGAGCATTACAGGGTGTTTCATATTGATTGGAACAAAAGAATATCGCAGTGTGATTGCCATAATGGATTTATTGAGCCGAAAAAAATTTATTCTGCAACTACAATTATGCAAGTTTTGTTTGGCAACAGGAAAAAACATCGAATGACGAACTCGCCGCTACACGAGCTGTTAAACAAAATGGCGTCCATGCAGGAGAAAGTGTACTCTGTTTTTTAATATGCCAAAACCTCTTCGTTCACCGTCGTGCAAAGATATTTTCGCAAGAAAATTTTGAAAGAGCCACCGCATCGTCACAACGTCGATAGGTGGGTGAAGCATTTCCAGGATACGGGCTGCTTAAGCAAGAACAAAAGCAACAGAACCCGAAGTGTTTGAAAGAATTCGCGAATTGTTTTTACGGAATCCCTCAAAATCAACACTACATGCAGAACTGAATGTCCCTCACACAACGGTATGGCGTGTTTTATGAAAGCGTCTCCAATTCAACAACGTTCATAATTATGTTTTCTTTTTGTCTCCTTCAATATATGCAACACCCTGCATAACTTTATAATTGCAGCGATAATTAAAATAATAGCATGTGTTAAATTTGAAAAGTTTTATTGTTTTTTTTTTTAATGAAGAGCGAAGCATATATAAACACTATAAATTTAATAATAGAACAAAACTCTAATAAATTTAATAAAACTCTCACCTATATTCCAAATATATTTTAATTAGAAACCTTTGTCTGTATTTATAGTATTTAATTACTTTCCATAGTATCAACCAAACAAGGTATCCCTGAATTCACAAATGTAGTATAACTAATTATAATCTACATAATTTAGAAAAATTCTTAACAAAATGGATTCCAATTTATTTTAGATTTTATTCAATAAAACCAAAATAAATTGGAATTCATTTTGGGTTGTAATAAAATAATATTGTTAATATATTATTTAGAAACTAAGCATTATTTCTAGTACGTCAAATGATATTTTGAAAAAATATTGTTATATTTACAAAATACCTCTCTAATTAAAAAAAACCCTTTTTTTTACAAAAAAAAGTATTAAAATAAATTATTGAATCCGTTTTTGGGATTAGTTTATTTTTCTTATTTATTCAAAAGAAAAATATTTTTTTTAGTCTGTTAGACGGTATTTTGGAAAAATATTGTTACATTAGTGCTGTGCGTTAATGTAACAATATTTTTAAAATTGTTACATTAACGCACAGCACAAATGTAACAATATTTTTAAATTTTTAGTATTAAATTTTTCCTTTAATAATAGATTTTAATATTAAGTGTAAGCCTTGTGTATTCATATCGGTGATAAATGTAGCACAAATAAAAAATTATCATGTGTATTGAGCAATAAAACACTTATCTTTATAAAATGTTTACAAGCTAACTCAACATTAAACATGTGAGATTTGTAATTATTTTTTTAAACTTCTTTCAAAAACTATTTAACAGATTTTAACTTAGCTGAAAGGGAAATTTAATATTGATTGCAATGAAATAAAAATGAATGTTTCAAGAATTGCTGCTCAGTTTGTGTAAATAGTGATAACAAACGAGTTGCTGTATAATCCTTATATCATCTCATAATTACATATAAAATTTAAACAAAGTTAATCGTAATTCCATGTGCGAAAATCAGAAAAATAATCAATCTTGGAAGTCAAACTTTGCTAAATTATCATTAATCAATGATGCCACGAACATGGCAATACGAGGGTCCCTCTGACATTTTTGAGATACAACTAGGTTTTTAAAGTTATACTTACAAAATTTTAGGTGAGTTCAAAGTAGTCTTCTCCAGCATCAATGCACTTTTGTAGACGAATTTTCCACAGATTAAATGTCTCAAGCCATTCATTTCTTGAAATAGATGAAAAAATGCATTTATAGTCACATCAATCTCTTCTTCTGAATGAAAACGACGTCCACGTAAGTTATTTTTTAGATTAAAGAATAACCAAAAGTCGCACATAGCTAGATCAGGTGAATACGGTGGATGTTCAATCACTTTAATTTGTTTTTGTTTGAGAAACTCAACTGTTAATCCGGCTGCATGTAAAGATGCATTGTCATGGTGAAGCATTAGTCCCATTAAATTCAGTTCTTGTAGAATTTCTTGAAGACATTTAGTGGTATACCAGTTTGCTGTTACTGTCTTCTGTCCTTCCAACTTGATGGCTTTGAGTAATCCCGTACTTCTGAAGAAAACGACATACATCACTTTTTTCAGTGCGCGTTGTTTTTTCACCATTGTCGGCGTGGGATCATCTTCAAAGACCCATACTTTGCTTTCTTGACACGTTGGAACATCAAAAAAAGGTATGTACTTTTCATTACCTGTTAAAATTTTAGAAATGATGCGGTGGCCACCATCATTTAGCCATTTAAGAGTTTCTTTACTGATTCTGACACGCTCCTCTTTTTGGTGCTCAAGTAGATTATGGGGAACCGAACGACAAACTGCTTTTTTCATATGTAATTCTTCATGAATGATTTTGTGTATGGCTGCGGATCCAGGGTTAAGTTCCTTCTGTATCATTTGATAGGTACAGCGATTATCATCCATTAACATTTTTCGTATGGCAGACACATTATCCCGGATTACTGCCGACGGCGGCCTTCCTGTGTGATCTTCAGCCTGAAGAAAATTGCGACCTCTTCTAAATTCTCTAAAACATCTGAATACAGTAGCACGAGCTGGAGATTCATCACCAAATGCTAATTGCAACCGTTGAACACATTCTTCTTGATTTAACCCTGCTTTAAAATCGTAGAAAATCATAGCGCGAAAATGCTCTCGCGTCAACTCCATTTTCTCTTCTGTTTAAAATTTATTCTACGCTAAGCAAATTGAAGTAAGTCAGTAAAAAAGTCGTCTGCTGTGTTAAAATACTTTGTATTTTAAAATTAAACCGTTATTTTTATTTTGTAAATTCTCGTCTGCGCGTATCTCAAAAATTTCAGAGTATCTTTTCAGTCGACCAACATTGAAAAACTTACATTTGTGCTCTCTTTTATGCCAGTGACATGGAACCTAATAAGAATTCCATGAGAAGTATTATTTTTTTTAAAACTTATATACAATAATACACTTACAGATTTTTACTTTTATTTGTTTTAAATTTTATTATGAGTTATTATAGTTAAATCACTAAATAGCTGTTTTCCAATGTTAATTATTAATCGTAATCTTTTATTGTAGTGGATAAGCTAGAATCTTCTATTGAAGAATTGTACAAGACAACGCCGTGCATCTGCGATCAGTGCAATGAAGGAGACGGTGGCATCATCATTGGTATTGCCTTACTAAAGAATGTATTTCAGCCTTATAAGTAAGAATTTTCTTCTTTAATTGATCTGATAGCTCTAGGTTGCCCCTGACCTTATCAAACATTTTCCTCCTGCCTCTTATTTGGCCATGGGGTTCCAATTAATCACTCAAAATGGCGAGATCCCGTTCTAGGTAATCCATCATAGATTTGATCTGCCCTTGGCTCTTATTTCAGAGCTCTTGGCTCAGAATAGTTTCTGTGTTAAACGTTTTTTGTTCTTTCAAGTAATATAACCAGCCCATTCAATTTCCTGGA
>JAPDSC010081371.1:0-11277 GCA_026290005.1 Latrodectus geometricus | reverse complement strand
GGATACTTTTGAATTATCAGTTGCTTTTATATGCTTAGATGACCTTTGAATGAGTAATGGAAGTTTAATATTGCTTTAAAATTTGTTTATGTAAAATGAAACAAACTTGGATCCAAATCATGAAGAGAATATTTAAACATAAACAACAAGGAAAACTTCAAATGCAAGGATTAACTAATTACTCAGGATTATAAAAAAATAAAACATTCTAAAGTAAATGTTTTACTAACATTAACCATCATCTGTGCAGAAAAATATATAATAACTGAAAGACTTTACATTTATTAAAATTGGAAACAAATCTGCAGATCCAGATATTTTCTTCAAAGATTGAAAAGGTAATTAAAACTAGAAATTCATAACACTAAAAAATCACGCATATTTATAAGAAAAATATTATAGTTAATGTTGGATATTTATATTTCAAAAATTTGAAAAGAAATTTCCTTTTAAATTTTATATTTGAATATGCTGAAATTTAATTTTATCATAATTTCATTTATCATAACTGCCAAAACTATGTGATAAAAATCTATGCTTTTCTATAAATGAAAGTTAATTATTTTAATTTTACTGGTAGCAACAGTGTTTTTAGTCTTTAATTCCATAGAGAACTTATGAAAGGAATTAATAAGAGAGTTTAACCCTTCTTTGCATGATTTTTTCTTTATTGGTGAAATAAATCAAGTTGAAATAATTCATGTTCAAAATTAAAGGAAACATGGTTAAAAAAAAACCTTAGTATATATTTATAGTATAAATTTAGCAAAAAACAATATGCTAAAAATTTCAATCATCATCCAAAGTTAGATCATTAGCTTAGTACTAAATAGAAATAAAAGAGGAAAATAACAGAAACACGTGTTACAAACCTTTCTTCCACTCATTTTCAATTTTTTAGCAATAGAAAATCTAATATAATAAAACAAAATTATAAACGAAATCATACATTTTTTGCAACTACAACAAACAGCGGAATGGAAAACTTTAAGCACTGATAATGACACTTGTTTATTTTTGACAGCTATGTTTCTTTTTATGCAATGGACATTAAAAAGGTATCCAAACACGATCAACTTAAAGTGAACGTGTTCTTTTATATAATGTTTGGGCATTATAGGTTATGATGGAAATTTCCACCATTATTCAAAGAAGGGTTAAGAACTGTCCTTCTGAAAGAATGTGAAGTTCTGCAAAAATTCTATTTTAATTTTTTTTTATTGGTTTGTGAGATTACAGCGATATTTACAGTAATGTATATTTCTTATTATACGAGAAATAAAGGATAAAATGTAAACGAAATATTCAAATACTTCTTCAATACTTTTCATTCTGCTGTATGAAACATGCATTTCAACCTATATAAAACTTAACTGAAAGCTTTCTATTCTGCTCTCTATGTTCTTGAGTAGGGAGGACACAGTAGTTGAATTCTTCACAGTAGTTTATGATCATCAAGGATCATCTCCAGTTGGTTTCGATTGTTGTTATCGCAATGTCTGAAATGTTGCTCACTTATTACTTCGTTGTTGAAGAGTGTTGATGCGTTATATAAAAACCAATTTAAACAAAAAAATTTTAAAAAAACAGATCATTAAAAATAAAACAAATAAAAAACGCAATTTTCAAAATTTTAGTTAAAAAAAAAATTTAAATTTATCATTGTGTCTCCGGTTTTCTGTTAAGAATTAGGCACTAATTCGTAAAAACATGAACTTTTGCAAATTAGAAGTTCATAAAAATGATCCTTTATTGCTTCAAGAAAAAAAATCCTAAATTATTTTGTGATTCTCAATTAAAACCAATTTTTCAGGTTTTGCATATGTAATAAGAAGCCAAGGATATACAAATTATCAATCAGTTAAATGCTTCTTTGATCTAAAAAGAATGGGTACAAGCATATTATATTCACATAATTTGTTTTAAAAGATTGATTTCGTTTCTTCTTTTCGTCAAAATTGATTCCTTACGATCTGAATCCAAGTGAAATTCTATTAAAATCGCATAAAAACATTAAAAAGAGAAAACGTAATAGGAAAATAGAAAAAAAAAACTCAAATATCTAAGATTACTGTTATATTTGTTTAACTTCCTACCGTTGCCACTGCAAGAATAGAAAGAAATGTAATGGGTTATAGAAGAAACAATAGAATGAAAATTTTAATAAGGATTTCCATTTCTACAATGAAAGATTTATTATGTGGCATTTATTTTATAATGAATTACAAATTAAAATCATGATCATACATATTTGCGAAAGTCATACATTTAGCTGAATCAAAAAATTACTTTTGTAAATTTAGTTCTCAACTTTCATGTCTAAAAACTCATAGCTCTGATGTCAATAAATGAAAGTTAAAGTGTGAGTGAAAGTTAAAGTTAATGTCAATAAATGAAAGATAAATATGTGAGGATTGCATATTTTCTTTGATCAAATTTGATCATCACAATATCTATAAAGCTAATTTTTGTTACAAATGCGTAAAGTATACATCTGGATAATTTTAAATAATAAATTACTTTTTTAGGTTAAATGACCTTTGAGTATGTGGATTTAATATGATTAAAGATTCGATACGTAACGAGTAAAAGTTGTACATAGATCTCGAAGCGATTATTTAATCATAGAACACGCGGAAACCATCAAATGTGAGTAAATGTTGAGAAATAAGTCAGGATTATAAAAAATTTTTTTCCTTCAGATGCTTTTCATGTATTTACATACACCCCGGGAGAAAAGTAATTAAAAACTGAAATATTTTAAAAAGATCTTGGAAAAATCTGCAGATGCAGAATTTTTCCGTAGGGATTTAAAAAACCGAGAAAATGATAAACAATAGCACAGCAAAAGCATGCATATTTATTTGGAAAATATTATATTTAGCAACGGTAATTTATGTTTCGTAAATTTGAAAGGAAATTTTCATTTAAATTATATTTATGTAACAAATATATATGTACATTTTTGAATATGCTGCAATTTAATTTTAACATCAATTCATGAAATAATATATGAATCCAATTGCTAAACAGCTCAAATATATGATAAAAATCAATACTATTTCATTAATTAAAGTTTCCACCTTCTGTGGGACAAGTGTGTGGAATAATCCACACCACGGCTAGCTTTAAATATTCTTTTTATTATGTATCGACATCATATTCCACAGAGTGAAAAATAACACGCACACAATATATAATATGAAAACAAACATAACCTAAGAACTAAACAATTCTGAACGACATCTACGAGCAGGAGCAGTAGACTCTCTTGTGTTCGAGCTTAGAACATTATTTGTCAGTTCGTTCTGACTGTTAGAGGGCGTTGTTCTGTTACAAAGTTAAATATTTCAATTTTTCTGGTGGCAACAATGTTCCCATCCATTTGTTCTATGGAGAAATTATGCAATGATTTAAAAAGAGAGGTTTAATTATGGACAACATATTCCTTGCAATCGAAGTGTTAAGAATCGTTCTTCTTAAAGAATGTTAATTTCTGCAAAAAATAATGATTTCAATTTTCTTTATCGATTTGTGAGATAACATATATATCTATATAGTTCTATATTTCTTATTATACGAGAAATAAAGAATAAAATATCCCAATAGTCAAATACTTCTACAATACTTTGCATTCTGCTGTGGGAAACATGCATATCAATAAAACTTTTGAGAAATTTTTCATGGCATTTTCACACTTAAATTTGACATCTTAGACTTAGACACTTTTGCTGGTACTTCTTGCTGTTTCAAAGATTTTTATTCGAAGTTCCTAAAAGTGTCGAGGAGCTGTTCTTTGGAATTCTATATATATGACATTTTTTTCTTATTTAATATTTTTTGTCTACCTCTTTCTGAAATTTTCTAAAACTTATAAATGCTTTCGTTTCTTTGAAGTATAGCATAGCTGAACTGAACTCTGTTAAATAGTTTATATAAAGAAGTAATTTTTCTTATTAACATATAGCATCGATCTATATAACATCGATATTGATATAGCATTTAATATGTCGAAAACATAAGATTTGAATCGATGTTTTGAAAACCGGATTACTACTTTCCTCCTGCTGCCTTTCCCCGCCGATGGCCGAGGACGGCGGCGCTGCCGACCGATCCCCGAACGGTCTCCGACCTCATTCACCGGACTCAGCCGGCAACGATTTGGATACTTCGACTATGCCTAGTGAAAGTAGAGATAACCAAATGGATATGACTGTGGGTTCTATACAAAGTGCCTCACCAGGATTACCTGTAAACATCCATGATTTAAGTAGATTTCCTCCGCTGGAGAATAGTGCCGCCGATGTTAACCCTAGAGGAGTACACGTGCGTGCGTTGCCCGGCCCAAAAAGCCCTTCTCAGGGCCATCAAGTGTGCTTAATTTCAAATAATAGTATTGTGCCAACTAAGATAGGACCACCTGCCATCAAATCCCTTGTGCCAAAGCTAGACGAATATTTGTATATTGATCCAGCAATTCCGATCACCAAGATATCCAGATGTGAATACCTCAGAGAGCTAATCAAAAACAGTGAACTTCTGGAGGCATTTGCTACAACGCAAAAACGAGTGATGGAAACCATTGAATCTATGACTCCTGAGTATAATACCGACTCTAGCTGGATTTTTACGAACCAACTTTACCAACATGCATTCAACTACAGCCAACAGTTAAGGGGTAAGTACTCCCAATTGGGATACTGTTACATATCTAATTGTAATTTGCATGGAGATGGAAATGTATCTAAAAATAATATTAATAATTCTGATAAAACAAATGGCCATAATGCCATCCCTGTTTCAAGACAGGCAACCTCAGACATGGGTCTTGCCACAATTGCTAAAAATAAACATTCCATTAAAAAAAATAGTAGTAAAAACAGTAAGAGTAAAAAATTACATAATTTTTCTAATGTCAAAAATATTCATCCCATTGCCAAAAATAATATCAATACTAATGTAAACTCCCCCGATTCTGAGGATATTGATAACAGTATACTTAGTAAAAATGTATCAAGTGTTGTAAATAATAACAAAACTGAATATAATGAAAATAATGTTAGTAATACTTGTAATGAAAATGTATTTCCTATGTCTATTCCTATTGATTCTGATGTTAATGTACCTGCCAATGCTATCTATTATCAACAATATGCGAATATTGAAACTACAAAAACAGATACCACACCAAGCACCCATGACGTTTGCTGTCCAGGCCTGTGCATGGATTTGAGTCGATCTCACACCTTAAAAAGAAGTAACATATCTGATACAGATGAGGATGGCTTTACTAAACCAAAAAGAACGGCAATCGTAAAACAGTCCCCACAACAAATTCCTGTTAAAGTAAACAACAAATTTGACAGCTTAAATATCAACCTGGTCAACAACTCACAAGGAAACAACCCCATTCCTAACAACAATCAACCCCCCAATGCCAACCCTTCTAAATCCAACCCTAAAATACCCTACATCCTTGTTAAATTTGAGAACAACTTTAATGACATAATTAAGCACCTAAAAACAAATTTTGATAATAATGTTTCAGCCAAATTAAGCGGCGAATATCTCAAAGTATTCCCCTCCTCTATAGACGCACACAGAACCATTACTAAATACCTAACCGAAAACAACATAGAATGCTTAATAATTAAAACTGGTAATGAAAAACCAATCAAAGCAGTCTTGAAAGGCATACCCCCAGTAACACCCCCAGAACTTGTTAAGGAAGAGCTAGAAGACCGGGGATTTGTGGTCGAAAACGTTGTAGTAATGAAAAAACAACGCAGACTTGAACCCATAGCCTGCTTCCTAGTCACACTTTCTCCCAATGAAATTGCACCAAAAATTTTTGAAATCAAAGACATTTTAAATCTAATAATAACAGTTGAAAAATATGTTAACAAAAAACCTATTCAATGTTACAACTGCCAAGGCTACGGTCATAACTCCTCGGTCTGCTTTCTTAAACCAAACTGTGTAAAGTGCGGTGCCAGACACATGTCAAGAGAATGCCCCCATGGAAAAATGGAAGTCCCCAAATGTTGTAATTGCGGGCAAAATCACACAGCATCATACGGAGGGTGCCCTAAAAATCCTATTAATAAAAATAAAAAAAATCCCTCTAACACCAATATTAAAACTAACTTAGTAAAACCTAATATATCATTTGCCAACATAACGAAAACAAACATCTCTCAGGACAAGGTAACAACCCAAACTCAACAAACTCCCTCCCCAAGTCAACTCCCCCCTCAGGACTTTAGCGGAATCCAAAACTTCCAAGAAATTATGAAACTCATTAAGCAAATAAATATTATACTACAAGCATTCCCAACCCTGCTTCAAATTGTCCCACTTCTGGAAAAAACTCCGCATCCTATAGAAAAGATGCACCTTTTATTTAAAGCATTAAGTGTAAACAACCAAGAAAATAATGAATAGCAAACTCATAAAAAATTTAAAATTAATGTATTGGAACTCCAACGGAGTCATCAACAAAATTACTGAATCGAAATATTTCATCGCAGTACAAAATCCAGATATTGTTCTCCTCCAAGAAACTAGGCTATCCCACGAAAAAAATTTCAAAATACCAAATTACAACGTGTACAGGAACGATAGAAACAATGGAAAAGGTGGTACTGCTATTCTAATTAAATCAAAAATCCCGCACTCTCCTATTCATTACTTCAGGAAAGAACTAATTCGTAAAAACTTAGCCTTTCCAACAGTCACACAATACATTAAATATTTGGCTTTCAGATTCTATGATAAATTAAAAAACATCGGCAATATTGAAATCCAAGCCCTGGACAATTACAGCCTATACGACCTTAAAAACTTCCACAGGCCTAGATCCGTACTGAGGCTTTCCCCTAAATTCTAAATTTTCACTTTTCTCCACCACCTTATTTAATTCTTCAATTTACTCTTTTTGCGAATTTGTAAATGCCACCACCTCGTGGACCTAGCCACAATTAATAATATAAAAATAAATTAATAAACAAAAAATTAAATGATCTCTGTTTTTTGCTAAAATGCAGGAACCTTCTGCGCGGTTCCATTATAAATTCTTGTTTGTATCATTGTATTACTTTTATATTCCAATTGTAAAAAAAAATTTTTTTTTTTCCTTAAATGCATTGTAAACTTTTGAATGCTTCTATCTCTTATAATTTGTTTCCTATCATTCCATCACCATGCAATAGTATCCCGGGAGTACTTCCCATTTGGTAGTCTTTACTGTGTTATTTATCAATTCAACCTAGGTAGACTCAAAGTCAACTTTATATGCTCCACAAGATATGATAGAGGTCAACGGCGAAAAGCTGGATACCTCGCCTCCTCAACATATGGACCAAAGCAAGCTGAACTGAAACAAACTCTCAAGTGAGTTGGTCGAAATTTTGTTCCAACAAACAAAATATACATTAGTTGTTAAAATTCAACAAATCTAACTCCAGAATAACCAAGAAAAAACTTTTTTCTTATTTTATGTTCTAACATGCAAGAAAGAAATGATTCTGTTACAGCTTTCTATATTTATATCCTTACAATTGAAAAATGTAATAAAAATATAGTCTACTAGAACGCACGCAGAAAGGAAGAGAAATATTTGATAATTCATTGTTCAGACGAGTCCCAATAAATCTTTCGAATATTTGTGACGCGTCGAGAAGAATAAGACATGTCTGTACGAAATTAGTGTAATATTTATATACTTGTCCCATAGTAAGAAAAGAAAATTGTTGGATTAGAAAAGAAGTATTTGAATGAAAAACATTTTTACTAAAGATTTCAAATCTTACAATTAATGTTTTACAAATTGCATTTATTTTAATAATGAATCACAAATTAAAAATCATGTTCATATGTATTTACGATATTCATGCATACATCTGAATCAATCAATTAATTTTGTGCATTTAGTTCTTAATTTTCATTACTGAATACCCAGAATGAATGAAAAGAAATTAAACTTTTCTAGACAATTATCTGAAGATTGCATATTTACTTCGACGCATTCAATTTCGTATATATTCTAGCACACCTTTCTTATTTATTTAAAAAGTGCAAAAAACAAGTACTAAAAGGTATCTTTTTTTCGAAGAACTAGCAAACATCTAGATTTTTAGATACTAGCCGCAATCATTAAAGAAACATCAGACTACTGAACTGCTTCAAGGAAACCTTTGGAACAAATATAAATGATAAAAATATAAAATAAATAGTGGTTAATTATAATTTATATGTTTTATGAAAGAAACGTCTATTATAAATATCAACATCAAGTGAAATACTGATCTGCCATGGAATGAAGAGTGAAATCACATGATATCTGATGAAAAAGAATGATGAATATATTCCATAAAAAAAGTTCTATTTCCGTACAACCTACCTTCGAAGATTCCAGCTAAATAACTATAAACAGATTTGTATTTCTCGATCGTAATTTGCAAGTGACGTCTTTTTCTTCAAGTTACCAATTAATAAATAGATGACATTAGTTGTGACGTCATATCCAGCAACTGTTACTAAACATTTGCTGTTAAGCGCCATTTATCATTGAAACTGCCATAGACTTCGGTGATAGATTTTTAACTTGTTATTTTTGATATTGATATTCATTATTTAAGGATAACGTGTTTGCTAAAACTTTTAACCTTTTGTTTGCTTAACCTTTGATTCTCGCCAAATTGTAGTCACAGATAATCATCAAGCTGGGCAAAATCCAATCGTATTCTGGTTGCAACAGAACAATTTATTGTTCTGTCCCAACAAAAATCACCAATAAAATCGATAGCCAAACAAAAATCTCCAAGTTTGTCAAGAAGGCACTCTTAAATACAATATTAAACAAATCTTTACATTGTATTTGTTTGGAAATAATTGAGGATATGACGACACACCAATGTCGTCAATTTTAAAATAGAGAAAGAACCACGTGCCTTAATTCTTTCAAAATTGAATTCAAGAAAAGTGCTTATTTATGCATACATATTTTCGTTATATTTATGATTTGATTTTCGCAAGAATCAGAAAAATTTAATCAACATCTCTTTTTATATAAAGAGCTTAACACCATGATAATTTTAATATTCTATGGCTAAGTCGATAAATGACCCGTGAGGCGTGTGCATGGGGTAGTTAGTAATTTATTTGATATTTTCATATTTATTTAGTACGCAATTAGTTCACATTTTTATCTGACTTCATGTGTGTTTAACTTTCTTGCAGCTTTGTCAGAGATCTATCTATTAGAACCTTGTCGTGAATTCTATTTTGTAGAAGACGGCTATAAAACAAAATTGTTTATTCTTGATGCATATTTTGGATGTATATCTCATAAAAGTTTAATGAAAATATCGCATTAAAATACCAGAAATATTTGTTTTTCAAAATATTCTGTGCAGAAATTGATCACGAAGTTTAGAACGATATATTTACTGATGATGAAGCGTAACAGTGGGAAACGTTATTTCTCCTAAAAATAATAAACATTTCTAAAAATTATTTTATTCCCCTTTTCATATAACTCAGTATGAAACGCATGCAATTCCAGAATACAATTGTAGCACATGTAATGTATAACCTATTATATGAAAGTTTTTTTTCAGAATTTGCACATTTATTATATCAAGTACTTCTCATTTCCACAGTTCTGGTTTCTGAAAGTTTTATATAATAATTTCCACGTTCATTATATGCGGTAATTATTTCCTTATTTCTAAATAACGGTAAAATGTTACATTTTACTCTATTTATAAAAGTTTTTTACGAAATTAATTTTAGCATTTCATACGCGTGTTGTACATAACTAAGTAAGAAAAAGTTTAACTAAATTAATTTTTATTAAATGCAAGATTTTATATAAAGGCTAATGTAATGAGGAATAGAATAAATTAAATAATTTCAGAAATCATATGTAGCTACAATTGTGATATTTCTTCACGTATCATTGGAATTGCTAATAATTTATTTTGTTATGTTGTATTCATCCACATGTATATTTCGTTACGATATATACACTTTTTAAACCAGTTATTACATTAAGTTTGATATTTATAAGCATTTTTTGAGAGCTGCTTTTTCGAATTCTTCTGGATTTTTCTGTTTAAAGGTAGGCATTTTCATAAGAAAAAGCTTGGCCTGGTTTTTATAATTTATCAGTTTACGTTTCTAACTGTAAATACTTTACTTCAATAGAGGGAATCAAGTTGTGTCTAATCCATCTGACGTAGGGTAGTTTGCAGCTTCTTTTTGGAGAGTGACCACAAGGGCAGAAGACTGACTTGACCCCTGAATTCACCTACAGTCGTTAGCTGAGCAAAATAGAACGGCTTTCATTTCTAGGGTGACCCTACCAAGAGAATACTCCCCCGACGTTCCTCCCAGGAACACCCCTTTGCCACTTTGAGGGAGCAAAAGACAGAAATTGATCTCTGTATTGCTTCGTCCACTGGTTCATCATTGGTATTCTGCCAATGTTCCAAATCTGTCTCTGTCATGCAATGGCAACGGCATCTCCAATCGACCATGGCGAGATTTAGGAGTGCACACTTAAAATGTGTGAGGTTCTTTAATGGAGAGAGGATCTTCTCCTCTTGTTCATGTTCCCTTCCTGCCAACCCTGCTCACCTTCTTGTTTGTTTTGGTGCCTCCTGGAGGCATCTGTGGGGAGAGCAGGATCTAATCTATGACGATCTGGTGCTTCGGGACCTTCTGGGCCTGATGTTGGCTTTCCTACACCAGGGTGGTAAGCAGCAACTTTACTTTAATTTCCTTCACTCTGTGCGCCGTAGATGGAGTGATGCGCAGCATGCAACTCCAAAGTCACATAGAATGATGTCTTCAGAAGCAATTTTTATCTATTATTTCAATTTATTTATCATACATCATTATAACTAAAAATAATCCTTTTTGATTGCAATTTTGAATATGTTAAACGCAAATTAACTATACTTTTCGTTTCTTGGTATTTAAAGTGAATTTCATTGAATAGGTATTCCAGTCATATTTACGTGTGAGAAAAATCATTTATTGACAAAAAAATTGATCTTTATTTACCATTTCGTTCATTGTACAATTTGTTTTTATTTTTTTTTTTAACTATTTCAAGATGATTAAAATTAGAAAACATTAATAGTATATAAGTTTTCTTAATTGCATTCATTACTTGCTAATCACAATTTTGCAATTTTTTGAGTTTATGGAATCTAATGCAAATGTAATTTAATGTTATTTTTACATAAGTATGCAAGAATAAAAAGACGA
>JAPDSC010081367.1:2572-19404 GCA_026290005.1 Latrodectus geometricus | reverse complement strand
TTAAAAAATCAGGAATTTCAGGAATATCAGGACAACTCCGAGCCCTGTAAAATGTTTCAATCTCTTCCTGAAAATTACCAAATTTAAGCATGGTATCAATATAATTAATTCTACGATAATTTAACATTAAAAATATATTTTGGAAAAATAACAAAATAAAATAGGAATAAATTTATTACTTTAATTTGTAAAAATTTTCAGACAAATTCATTTAATTAAATTATAAACAAAGGCATTTCACAGCAATGGCATACAAAAAATGAAGTCAAATGGTATTTTAGATTTAAATTTTCGGCAACAACTTTTTATTTGAAAATTATATAAACTTGAATTATAGTAAATATCAACAATGCAACAGTTTATAAAAAATGCTCATGTTTCTTCAAATCAAATTATTAAAATATAAAATTTATAGAAGTTATAGTTTTCTTAAATTAATTACAAATGAAACAAGATTTAATACTTTTTGATACTTTACTAATCTTTTAACTTTGTATTCTATATGAAAAACATTCCATCTTAGAATATTAAAACAGTTTGCATATAAAAGAAGGCCTTTCTAATAATAAATTTACAATATGCATATTTGGTTTGGCTGACACTCTAGGTAATTTTTTGTACACAAAAGAAAATCTGATTGGAACCCCTATTTTCAAATGGATTCAAAGAAACTGCAAACATCCATTTTCAAAGTGAGAATTGAGCCCCTGAACTTAAAAACTAGAATCTTAATTATTCAGCAGCCAGCTGAATAATTAGCATTCAGAATAAATATGTCGGAAAAATTTAGTACACTATGCATTGAAAAGTTTAATCCTTCAGAGAAAACAGTAAAAATAAAATAAATTACAGAAAACTCATCATTAAAATGATAAATTAATAATCAGCCCATATTTAAAACTTGCAGACATTTAATTTAAACTGTAATATTTAATATTCATCTAAAATACAATTTTACTACAATATAAATATTTGCAGCAATAGAAAAATTTCATTTACCTGACATAAATATGCATGAAGTGTAGTCAGTTGTGAAGGAAATAGTTGTATTTTTTGAATTGCTTTAATAAGTACAGGAATTCCTCGGATGTACTGAAAAAAAATTAAAAGTTTAATAAGATATCAATTTTTTTAAATTTAAGCCAGCTGCAACTTTCAATAAAGAAACATTTATCATAAGAAATGTAGAGAACTGTTTTATTTCAGTTCACCATTAATATCAGAATATCGTAAACTATACCTACTTATTTACATTTTGGATATTTTAAAATATTATTTAATTTGTGATTATTCTATGACCACTTTCAACATAAAAGAGCGTATTTGACCAGGATCTAGAGTTAAAAGCAGATTCCAGGATACAACTATCCATTTTCAGAATAAGAGTCAAATTTACATTGTATCATTGAAAACAAAAGCAATAGAAATTTATACATTGGTATAAATAGAAAAGAATAACAATTTTTTCTATTTATTTCTTAAAATTAGTTATTTAGAGATTTCTGTTTTATATTATCAATTCAATGGCTAAAATATTGTCTTTAAAAATCTACAATTTATATTCATCAGTTTCAAAATCCATTGATAACATTTCTATTCATAATTAATCCATTTGGTTGTCATTGATCACTAATAAAATGACAATGGGATATTAGAGTAAAAAAAGGGTTAAAAAAAATGAAATAAACTATTTCCAATATTCAACAGACAAGAAGAATATAAAATGTCAGAATTCATGAGGAAGACAAAAAATATTGGTTACAAATCACTATCCTAATAGATTTCTTTTTTTTGAAAATCTCAATGTTAAACATTGTACTGTTAAAAAAACACTTATTTTATAGAAATTATTGGTAAAAAAAATTTACAGCTTACCTACAAGTGTAAATTCATTTGAATTAAAACGGATATGAAAAAACTTCTATCAATCAACACATCATCTATCATGTACATAGTTTAGTATAAAAGTCCCATAGAACTAGCATTTTTTGATTACAAAAAGACTATATATTTCTGACATATAGTAGTTACAATAATACTTTTCCAGTGGACATCATTGTCACATGAAATTTTGGGCTACCTTACTGAAATTTAATGTTCTTTGATCTGTTTATGTTAATAAAAATTGATTTCTAGAAAATATTCAATTTTGGTTTTATACGTGTAGCATAAATTCATAATAATCACTACTTTTAATATTTCTACAATAAAAAATAGTGTAACAAAATTAATAGTAAACTAAAAAGATACAGAATACAAAAATGCACATAAAATTCATATTTCTAGGCAACTGTTAAAATAAGTACCTTTTTCTGTTGATTCATTGATATATCACTATATAAACTAGCATGAAAAATTTAAATGCTTTCTCAAATTCTACTTTGCACAATAAAGTAACGACTAAGTTTTATAGATATATGTGTTGCTTATAAAGCTCTTCGATACCACAAGAAGCAGAATTGATAGTTATATGTGTAGAGGACATTTAATAAGTATGTTATCATCCCCTCCTAAAAGTGGTCTTTCATAATTTAAAGTCTGGGAATAAGTAGAAATTGCCCTCTCCAGACTCAGCTTGCCATCCCTGTAAGTTCACTTCACTTAGAAAGCATCATGACCACATCCAGTTAAAAATGTATAAATGGATTTTATGTGATATATTTAATAGGCTTTTATAAGAAAGTGTGTCAAAAGTGTAATAGCAATGACTTCATAGAATAATCAGAAAATTATACAGATAAAAACTATCTTCAGTAGATAATTTTCAATAATGTAATATTTTAAACAATAATTGTCAAAAATTTACAGTAAAAAAATTAATTTACCTGTTGCCTTTCGATTAAGCTACACGTAAATAAGTGACAAAGACGGGTAACTAAAAAGAAATGGTAGAAACTAATAAGTCACACTAAATTAAGTTGCCTATTATTTTTCCAATAAAAATAATAAATTAAAATGATCATAACTCAAGAATTCTAAGTTTAAGACTTACACATATCTGGAGCAAAACGCACTTGTTCACCATTACAACTTGTAACAAATTCTTGAACTCTAAAATACTGAACATCATAATCTGCAATAACTGGCATGTTAAACTTAGCACACCTACAATTTAAAAAAAAATCGTTTATGAAAATTAATCTTATGGCCAGTAACTGTAATACAATATGAAGATATTTCTTAATAAAGTTTTATATGTACATTAACAATAGTTGAATTTTGATATAATTACTAATTAAAATTTAAAGATACTTTCAAATGATGCAACATAAAAAAAAAGAATCAGGTACATATAAATATTTTATTCCTATCATTTGATGTAGAGTTATAATAGCAGATTATTGCTCTAGAAAGGAATCTTTCATGAATTTTGATTGCACATTAGTTATCTGCAATTCTGTACTTAGTTCTAATATGCTTAGAATTTTGTTGGCATTTCTACCCCTTGAATCTCATAGGATATTGTTTATTTTTACAAATAGGAAATTTATCCTAATATTTCTAGTAAAAGTAAAAATCACTTATTTAAGCTTTGATTAAATTGGAAGTCTTATATAAAGTTTAAATACATTTTGTTTAATTTAATGTTATTTTTACAAAAATTATGATAATTTTACTTTGAAAATATGCATCATAATTCTGCAGCAAAACTTATAGTATATGTATGATGCAAATAAAATGAATGATGAAAGCTAAATTTACATTTTGTTCTTCTCTTAATATGGATTAATAGTGAATATGATAGTTAAAAATAGAAGTATTTAAAGTTTTTCTGTATTAATTGCTATTTTATATTAGAAATATTATAGGAATATTTGAAGTATAGGTTTTCTGTTGAATTATAAAAAGCTGTCAAAATAATGGTAATTGAACAGCGTTATTAAAATATGTATGCAGCAGCTTGATTAATTGAAGCTGAATATTTTAAAAAATTATATTGCTTATATCAGTGTCATAGTTATATAGTTGAGTTGTTGACCCTTGCTTTGCTGCACTGTGTAAAATGATTTTAAAAGCATATGCAATAGTGAGGATAATTAAAATATGAGATAAAAACATTGTAAAATTATTGTTATTTCTGTAATTTAACTTCAGTTTTTAGGTATTTGTCTTAGTCTGATAAGGTTAAAGAGAATTTTTATTTCATCAAAAATCTAATTACTGTATTTTCCTGTACATAATCTGCAACAGTATTTAAATGGAAATACCTTTTCTTTTCGAGTAAAATAAAAAAACATAAATAATATTTTTTATGAAAACTTTTTTTCTAATTAACTAGCCAATACCACATACATTATTCTAGTTTTAATTAACCGAGTAGTATGATTCAACAAAAAACCAATATATATATCACAAATATTTCTATATACTTCTTAAATTAGAAAAATTATTTTATTATACAGCAAATTAAATAGAATAGCTTATGGTAAAATCCTACAAGCTGGAACAGGTTTAATGCAATTTCAAATCTTCAAGCCAAATGCTTCACAGGCATTTTGTTCACCTAAATCATGTCACCTCGCATAATACACGAATTTCAAAATCCTGATCAAACTCCAACTCTAAACACTTTTTTAGATTACTTTCAAATAACAAAATTTTGTATATTTCATAATAATTATTTACTACAGAAGTTATTACAAAAATAATAACTAGAAGCTAACTTCATGGGTAGGAAAACAAATATAAAATAATTAAATATCACACAATCTATCCAGGTATCTATCAAAATTAAATCAGTAATATCTAATCAAATATCTATCAAAATTAAATCAGTAATGTAAGTATCACACTTTTATGAAACCTCAGGTATTAATTAAGCAGGCAGTGGCACCCACCTTAAAAAATATCAGTATAAATGCTATCTAGCACAAGAGATAAAACAAGCAATAAAACTAAATCAGTAACAATCATGTTCAAGATAACTGAAACTAAGCAGTTGCATCCTCTTTAAAAAAACATCAACATAAGTACAATCTACTCAGGAGAGAATCAGGCATTAAACTAAATCAATAATGTACATAACACATTTTTATGAAAATCTGAGTTTCTAGCCAACAAACATTACAATTTAAAATAAAACTAAATGAATGTCAAATATACTTAATAAATTACATAAATTATTATAAACAATAGCAAATAAGAAAAAGTAATA
This sequence comes from Latrodectus geometricus, assembly GCA_026290005.1. Classification (NCBI taxonomy): domain Eukaryota; kingdom Metazoa; phylum Arthropoda; class Arachnida; order Araneae; family Theridiidae; genus Latrodectus; species Latrodectus geometricus. The sequence continues at coordinate 14,249 of JAPDSC010081367.1, read as the reverse complement.
GTATTCACTTAATTATAACTTGCATACAAATTAAAAGAATAGGAAGTTCAGTTTAATATATACTACCCTTACCTATCACTTCCTACAAACTAATACTAAAATTCAAATATATAAGTAAAACTAAAATAGATAATACATACCTAAAGTAGATTATACATAAGTACTAATAAGATAAAACATTTGAACTTGTTTAAGATGTAATAAATGCATAATAAAGTTAGTTTATAACTACGTATTGTAGGAGAAACATATATACTTGTATAATAAAAATATTTATATTCATTTTAATTAATAATTCATATAAATATAACTTCATCTTTGAAACTCTATTAAAAAAATTTTAATTCAGCTATGTAATCCACTCACTTTAAATTTTTAAACATTGATAGAAATTATTTTTTCTAATTATATACCACAAGATGCAAAAGTTTTAAGAGCAAATCTCATTTATAATTAATGCAATTTCTATGCAAAGCAAACATTGCTGTATAAAAAATTCATTCTAGTACAATAAATTAATGACATAGCTAATGTGACAACAGCACTAGTAGTTAAATTGAATCCAAATTTAATTTATGATGGTAACTCGATTTGTTTAAAATTTACTTTGAACAGCAAAATGGAGGGGAAAAAAACTTTATCTTCTTAATTTTCTCACAAATGTCTTTCTTATACTTTAATAATTGGAAGAATTACTATTCTTTCTGAAGGATTAGCTAGTTTGAAAATAATCTACAATAACTTTTATATCAATGTTCTTATATAATAATCAAATTGTTTGAAAACCAAGAAAATATAAAATTGTATTTTTGTAGTTTATGTGGGAAATAAACAGATTACAAAGCACTATAATGAATGCCATATGAAATAAACTATAGCATTCAGAATCAGTAAAAGTATCGAAACATTTTAGTGGGTTTGTCAAGTATAGGTAATTTTCATGAATGCATGCATGTGTAAAGAAATGCCCTAAATTTGTATGACAAGTCCAATAAATTTATTATGATGGGGTAAATGATGCAATTTATAATACTATTATATTTTAAATCTTAATGATTGTTTCTTTCCTTTTTTTTTTTGTAATTCACAGAGAAACAAAACATTAAATTTCTTATTCTTACTTACAGAACTGCAAGAACACCGATGGAATGTTCTTGTACATCCAATGTTTCTAACACATCATCTAAAACACTAACATTTTTCATCAAAAGAGCAGAACTCTTGGAAACAAATTCATGAAGTGATTCAAATGTAACTAAAAATGAGAAAAAAAAAAGTATGAATAACTATGCATCATAATATTATACAAGTTTGTAAATGAATTTTAAAATAATTTGAAACAAGTAATTTACCTGGACATGACAAGTTTCGAACTTTAACAATAAACTGCTCCAAAGCAGTGACCATTTTTAAGATTTTTAATCTCAATTTTTCTATTCGGCACTTCAAGTTACAAGATATTGAGCTTATTTGTTTTCATAAATTTCCGGCTGCCAACTTTCGTCAACAACGCCAGCAGCAAACGAGAGGGATAACACAGGACAAGCGTCTAGAAACTGAGAATCTGAAAGAATGACGTCACACACACTACGCATAGAAAAAGCATTTAGCGCCATCTAGTGGGGAAAAATGTGTATATGAGAAAGAATTTCTTTATTTACCGCTATTTTCAAATGATGGATATGAAATGTAGTTTTTGTGATTTCTGTGCTAAAAAGGAAGAGATTAAATTTCATGTGTGTAATGAGCATAACATTACTCTTGAATATGAAGATTTAGAGTTCAATTCACTTGAATTCGAAAAGTTTAAAGGAAATTTAGAAAATGAAACGAATTCCCATTTCATCAAAGACTGTAGAGGAAGCCGGGGAAAAAAAAATAAAAAATAAATAAATAAATAAAAAAAAAATTAAAGTAGGTAGTCAACACTTTTATTAATTTAATTTTAAGCTTTTGAAAATTTGAAGACTATATATAATACATAGTTGTATGACAATATTAAAAAAATTCATTGGGAAATTTTTAGATTGCCAAACAATACACTTGTTTTCATATTTTCAATGGTAGTCCAATTTTTATGAAAAATAATTTAAAATACATTTAACATATTTTAACTATGTAATTGATTAATACATTTTTTATATATAAAGCCAAGTTATCATTAAGGAACATTACAATATTTTAAAATCTAATAGTGGCTGCAAGATTTTCTTACAAGAATGGATGGAAGTTTCTGTAAAGCTTGAAATAGAGGGCGCTACTAACATGGAGATCTAGAAAACTTCCGGTACGAAACTTCCTGCTTACTGTTCTAGTGTTGTTTAAGTTGTTGTGGGTTTGCTGTTGTTGTCTTGCTTTGAAATATTTATTTAAAAATAGCGATCAAATTTGATATTCCCATTTTTGATATGCAGAAAGCAAATAAAGGTAGTAGTTGTTGTGTAGCAGTTGGCTGCAATATGCGAGCTGGTACAAATTTACTGTCCCAAGTGAAAATGTTTAAATTTCCAATGGATCCCTAGCGTAGGATTATGTGGGAAAGAGCCGTAAATCGAGAAAATTGGAATTCAACGAAGTATTCCTGTTTGTGCAACAAGCATTTTATTACAGGTAAATTTATGTACCTAAATTATAAATATTTACTTAAAACATTTTCAGTACATTTCCTAATTTTAGAAGTTTTAATTTCAGTATTATAGTAGCCTTTGGCGACATTTATGGCGCCAAAATAATATTTAATAGGTTTGGCGATTTCTGTCTAAATATGCGAAATAATATAATACTTATAAATAGTTTGTTGTGTTTAGTTGCTCTTAATGTTAAAAATATTAATTTTATATAAAATATTTTTAAATTTCTTTTAACATTAAAAAAATAATCTACGGATTTAATTTGAAGCATGTCTAAATATTCTTTTCTTGCATATATTTCTGTTCTATTCTTGAATATATTTCAATGAAAAAAATGAATTTCATCCATAAATTTGTAATTGAAATAAAATTAATATTGTTGAAGTTAAATATATAAAGCTTAGTCTTTGAATGAGGCTCATTAACGATTGACTTAAAGTAGTTGTTGTCTATCATGTTAAATTTTTCCCTAATACTTTTATTAATGTATAAATAATTACTTTTTTCTCAATAGTCTTTTTTATTTCTTTTTACAATTGATTACAGGGAAGCCATCTAGGGATAAAAATCATCCTGATTTTGTTCCATCTGTGTTTTCCCACCTACCACATACAGAAGGAAAGATATGAAAGAATTTTAAATAGAAGTAAAGAATATGAAAAAAATATTCCCATGCTTAGTAAGTTTTCATAATGTTTATATCTATTAAATTTTACAATCAGATTTTATATTGGCTAATTTATTTTTATTTATTGAAGATGTGTTGTATTATTGTAATGTAAAATGGAAATTCATTGCAATTAAATATTTTATTATATAACACATTAAATATTTTATTCTATTATTGAACTGATACTGCATGATTTTTAGTAGTATGTAGTATAATATTTTTAGTAACAGGATAATATGTAGTATAAATTATTTTTAGCACTATCAACAATTAAAAACAGAATTATGTTAATTAATTTATCATTTTTTAAAATTACAATTGTATTTCTAGGTGATGTTCCTTCTGGATTTGAAGATGTTCCAGAAACGAAAGATGTAATGATAATGACTGACTTATCAATGCATGACATTGAAGCTCTTGAAGAAAAAAATGCCGCTTTAAAAATGCAGTCAACACTATATAAAAATTCACTGATGCAAAATTCAGTTTTTAATGATATTCCATTGTCTCATAAAAAACTAAACTTTTACACTAAATTAAAAAATATAGCTTTTTTTTATGATTTACTTGAACTACTTTTGAATTCTTGGGAACCTAAACTAAAGACCAAACTAGAGCCATGTGAACAGCTGCTTCTAGTTTTAATGAAACTTCGTCTAGGTCTATTGAATTTAGATTTAGCTTACAGATTTGAAATAAGTAGCAGCACCGTAAGTAAAATATTTAGAATATGGATTCCAAGAATGGCAGCTGTACTCTCAAAATTTATATATTGGCCTTCTAAAAAAACAGTATTAAAGAATTTACCTCAATGTTTCCAAAAGCCTCTTTTTAAGGATGTTGTTTGTATAATTGATTGTTCTGAAATTTTCATTGACACTCCATATAATCTTGATGCACGTTCACAAACATATTCATATTACAAACATCATAATACAGTTAAATTTTTGATTGCTTGTTCACCATCAGGTGGTATTGTTTTTGTATTAAGATTATATGGAGGGAGTTGTTCAGATAAAGAAATTACCATAAAATCTGGATTTCTGAATAACCTACAGTTAAATGATGCTGTATTAGCTCATAGGTGATTCAGAATCTAAAGTGTTGGATTAAAAGGTGCTAAAGTCATTGTTCTTTCTTTTACTAAAGGGGAAAAAATAACTACTAGGATAAGAAGTTTCAAATTCTAGGAAGATTGCTAAAGCAAGAGTCCACATTAAAAGGTGTATTAGACGTATAAAATGTTTTAGAATTCTGAAAACTTCTTGGCCACCTGCATATGTTGCAAACACTGATGCTGCAAGTAAATCTTTGGGAGACAACATATTGTTAATACTGAGTGCTCTATGCAACTTAGGAAAACCATTAATTATGTTATAAAGTGTATATTTTGTTTTTCTTAATAAATCTATTTTTCAAGTGCTTATATTTTTAGATTTCTTTTAATGAATCTTGTCTTAAATATTTCAGTAGATGCTTCAAAAATTAAACAATTTGCTATTAATCATTATATCAGTGAATGGTGTTTAAGATTGATAAAATAATTTCAAATATATTGTTTATTACAAAAACTTTTTAAATAGAAAGTAATTATCATAAAGGTGGTTACAAAATAAAAAGTCTATTATTAGAATTATCGAAATGTTCATGTTAATATGTATTTTGCTTGAGAATATGTGTTAGAAGAATTAAGTTTTTAAAATCAGTAAAGGATGTAAACCAATTTTCAATAACCAAATAGTAAATTCTGTATGCAGTTTTCAACTGCATTCAATACTCAAAATCATATAAAACTAAAGTGATCTTATATACATTTTTTCTTAACTCTGACCTTCCTTTATATATGCAGCAAAACAAAAATACCTTTATTTTAGCCAATAAGCAGGCCATTATTCATTAGCATGTTAAATAAAATAGACAATTATCATAGAAATATGGTTTTATTTTAAAAGCTTTTCTTCTAAAATTTCTGGTATAATATAATTTTCAAAAAACTTAATCAATAAAGGTTTTCTTGTTTTCCAAAACTCCTCATCAAACATTATCTTCTCTATATGCAGACTGAATTTTGTGTATGTAACAAAATAGGCACAGTTATACCCACAAATATCCATTTGACCTTAAATTTGATCATAATAAGAATGTGATAGTTTTAAACATAAATTCCACATTTTGTGAATTGAAAATTAACATGCTCTTCTTGCATTTTTTTGATAAATGAAGAAATTGCAAACTTTTCATTAGTTAGACCCCACCTTAATGACTCAGCAACGACTGGTGAACTGTACTGCATGATTGTGGTTATGAGTCCTTTATGACCAAGTTTGCAGCAGATTACTCTGTGAAACAAGGAAGCAGTGATTCGTCCTTTCCTTTGGTGCATCCATTTAGAACTTTGTTGGCCTTGTGTCTGCTCTTCTATTTCCTCGATGTCAAACAATCTTCCATCCAGCTTTTTTAAAATAATACTAAATCTCCTTTCATTAGATATGTGTAATGGAATTGACTCATTAAGTTTTCTTATGACCTTAATTATATTTGGTATTTCATCTTCTACTTCACTTGCGGAATCTGCACTTTTACTCTCTGTGAGTAAAGTGAAAATTGGAGCATCTGGTTGATGTTTCTGCAAACAAAACAAAATAATTTTGATTAATTTATCAAAGCTAAATACAATTTGGTGTCATTATAAACATCTGTAATATTAAAATTTTGTACTTAATTAAGCTAGCAAATTTGTAATTAAATTAACAATTGTCTATAATCAAAATGAATGCTTAAATAAAAGCAACAAATAGTTATAAAAATATATCTTATTAAAAAATTTTTAGTATAAAAAAAAATGATACAATGCAAATTTAAATATGCTATTATATTTTTCAGTCCAGCAAAAATTGCTTTATAATTACAAGAAAATAAAAACTTCTATCAATAGTTAAATTTTTTTTATCTACAATGTTTATTGTTATTACTGTTGTTGTTATTATTTGAAAAAGAAAATTTAAAAAATTTAGTTATTAATATTTATTGCTAAATTTTTATAACATTATAATCTATACAACATTCAAATCTACATATAATATTTGAGATTAAGTGGTGATTTCAAATTCAGGTATATATATATTAAAAATAATCTTTACAACAGTCAAAAAACTTTTATAAGCTTCGGCTGGAGGTAAAGTTGATGAAACTGAAGGAGTTTCTTTAATCTTTTGATGACTGAAATTTATCTCTGAAGCTAGAATATTATCTACCTGTGAATAAATACATGAATGATTTCATGATATTTTAATGACATATTTTATTATTTAACTAATTTTAAAACATTACATTTTATTTACATGTCTTTAATAAATTCTGATGTTAATCAAATGTTCTTGATTTTAAAAATAAATTTTAATAAAAAATATTTGCAAGGAAAATATAAAATAACTCATTAAAGCTATAAACCTTTTTGATATTTTTCTGCTGTCTGCTAATTTGTGCTAAATTTAAATGCCTATTTAAAATTTTATTTGCAGAGTAATGACATATTATATAGATCCCATGAAAAATTATTTTGGAGAATAAATATTAAAGTGTTAATTCATTATTAATAAAATGTAAAATAATATTTAAATCTAAATTTTAAGAATTAAATACCTTTTTTGAGACTTTCTTCCACGAGCATGGAATTGATGTACATGATGGATTAGTTAGCCCTTCTTTCACAGCAGTTTCAACTGTTAATAATAAAGCTGAAACATGAGAGCACACTTCTCCTAATCTAAAACAATATGATCAATATATATATATAGAGAGAGAGAGGAGAGTGAGAGAGAGAGAATTAATGCAATCATGTTTGTGTTTAGAAAGTCAGAAGATACACTACCATAAGACATGCATACAGTTATTAGTATATTATTTTCACTTATAAAATTATGTAAAACAAAATATTTTAAAATATAATAAACATAAATAAATATGTCATACCCGGCCATACAAGTACAGTGTCCACTAAAGATTTTGCCACTACACTCAATAATAGCCCATGGCATGTGAAATTTTGTAGAGGTTTGACTTGCCTGCATTCTACAAGTCATTATGCATATTTTTATTTTTTCACATCTATAAACTTTCACATCATGGACTTTTCCACTTAAAAGAAAATTATAGCAATCCAGTGCCTTATAATTTTCAAATGCTTCATTGGTATAAAAGCATTTTTTTACAACTAGATACATATATACATCACCAAAAGAAACCTTAGGCCAAATTTTGTACTTGTTTAAATGAAATAAGAATTTTCTTAGATCTTCATCTAATGGATCTGGTAATCTTTCGCTTGCAATGGTTAATTTTGATATGTACCCCTTTTTAGAATCTTCATCTAGATTGTTGTAATATGTACTAGACATCTGAAAAAATGTAAATTTAAGGTTCAAAATAAAATGGAAACATATTTTGTTTTTAAAAAAATATAAAATGGCATTGTATAAAAATTTCATATAATATTTAAGTCATATGCTTAACAATTAATTTTTCAATTTTAGAACAAATATTTTAAATCCTAAATTTAATTACTAATATATAATGAGTAAATCAATTCTGAAATAAGACTTCAATTTTAATTGCAATAAAAACCAAGACTTGATTAAAACATTCATAAAATACAAGTAAATAAACCTGACAATTTTATCCCTCTTATTATCAACACCAATTCAAATATTCCAGCATGATAAAGTACATTTTATTAAAATTTTTGAGAAAACATAATACCTTATTTATATTTAAGAAATTTCTTATTTCAATCCAGCGCAAAATATATTTGCTGAAATTTTTAAATAAATATATAAAGTAAAAAATATTTAAAAAATATGACTCGCAATTGAGATAAACAATAACAAGAGTTTGAACGTCAGATCAAAAAACTTACATCGCTAAGTGATCCTGATGTAGCCAATAAGAGCGATTCTCCTTAAAATATGACAACCCATCAAAATTATTTAAGTTAAAATTTAAAAAGTTTAAAAAAAATTGCGGGATCACTATGGGTTGCAATCATAATAAAAGATATGGTTTTAACGGAGAAAATAAAAAAACTTTCAAAAGCGGTTATAAATACTTTGAAATATTTAAACGAAAATTTTTATCATTGCATTGATTTCCAATGGGAAGTGAAAACACCGGAAGTATTCGAGGTCACTTCCGGTTAGCAAAGGTTTGTTTTTGTTTACATTGAAAACTCCATCCATATTTTAGTTTAAAATTATTTCTTTTAATTTGATCCCTTATTCAGAAGTAATTAAAACTACAATAAAATAAAGAAATACTAAAAATATACATAATTTAATGCACTGTCTGTTAAACAATTTGAATATAAAAGTAACAAAAACCTATATTTTAACAATGTGAGTCAGTAAGGAAAAAAGTTGTTAGAAAGCAATGTTTATTAAGAAAACTTTTTATTTTATCATAATGAAAACATAATTAACAAAGTGATTGCTAAGATACAACTTCCATGCCAATTTAAAAAAAAAAACTACTTCTCTAATATTTCACACTTAGTTAAATCAAAGTAAAGTAATAAAATATTAATATGAGAAAGTAAAAATTATAAACAATTATATTTTACCATTAATATTTTTAACAAAAAAATACACAATAAAATCATTTTAGGGATCACTTGATAAAAATTGATCAATGCAACACTTGTAAATTAAAACCTAATTTATGTTCAAAATATAACAAAAACATATGAATAGATTGAATTCAATAATAAGCTTAGAATTACTATTATGAAACTAGTGATAGAGAGTATTTATGGTAATAATTTTGGCTTAACAGTTTTGATAAGTCTTTAAAATAAAATTTTTTAAAGTTTTTATAACTATAATTCACTTTATTATGAGATATATTTAGGTATTGATTTTAAAATTGGGTAATAATATAAAAATAATTTTCAACATTGAGAGTAATTAGACATGCTTGCTAAAAAAATTATAATCATAAGATTTTTGAATGAAAAATATTCTTAAACAACTTCGTGGATATTTAATTCCTTAGTTAATTAAGAAATTAAGTATCCACGAAAAATGTTTGAGAATATTTTTCCATAACTAATATACAGAATTTGTAGCTTAAAATAATTATATGTGTTCCTTAAAAAATCTTCAAACATTTTTTACAATGACACCTAATGAAGAATGACCACACAAAAATAAAATTTTAAAAAACATGCACTACTTTGTTGTAGCATATGATTATATCTACTAAAAACAAACAATAAAAATTAGTGCTTTTCTGTAAAAGTCACTTTTTCTATTTAAAAATTAAATTTAACATTTATATTGTATTTAGTTTAGCATTAATAATGAAGCAATTTTTCAAGGAATGATCTCTGCTTAGATTTTATGATGTTTTTCAATTAATATTCAACATCTAAATAGAGATTGATTAGATAGCATGATTATTTCCACTTTATTTTAATTTAAAAACATTCAATTCGTTGTCATCTGCTTTCAGAACATATCAGACTGGGAGAACATGTTTTCAGATTCCAACAGACTTTTTAAATCAAGGAATTTTCAATAATAATAAAATTTAAACTAGCTCATGTAAAAAAATGGTTGTTTAACATTCTGAATTATAGTTTTAAATCAGATTATCTTATATAAAATTAAATAAAAATAATAACATATATGTAAAAATAATAATTGCTTATTTATTAAAATTAATAATTGCTTATTTATACATATTTCTTTTTCCTCAGATTAGACATTCTAAACGTTTTTCTCCCTACTAGAGGGCGCTACTTGCATTTTCATTTTCTAAAATTCGCGTAGTAGCTGTGACGTCACTCTTTCAGATTCTCAGTTTCTAGACGCATGTGTCAAGTAATGCTACATTTTGCCACTCCAGGACCATTTTAGATGAAGGAGTAAAGGTCTGCTTCGCAGTCCGAAACTCTATGAACAATTGAGATCCAAGGCTCTTAGAACATGTCTGATATAAATTTTTTTAGACAATGCTGATTTAATTGCAATAATCCAATTTACTGTTAAATTATCCATAAAATAAAAAACATTTTATCTATTTAAAATTTAATTTTTATTAAATTTCTTTAATAGCAATTTTTGGTTTTTCACTAATTCAAATTTCACTTATTATATTTGTAAATATATTGATACACATTTGATTATATTTCACTTAATGTTTGGCAGTAATTTAATTTAACATTTGTAAGTTAACTCAACATGGGATTTGTTTTATTTAAATCAATCTTATTTTTTTTAAATTGTTTGAAAAAAAAATATCTATTTTGCCAAATGTGTAAAGTAATAAAAACTATTATCAACAATTTCATTTTAATCAATATTTGAATATTTCTCTTTACTGTTAGCAAAAATATATTTAAAAACTTTGATTAACTGTAAAATTAGGTATACAACAGTGATAAGTTATATTTAAGCAATAGATTCTACATTTATATAATATTGAAGTTTGCTTGAAATTTTATTATACGAGCAAAGTATACTTTTTGTAACCAGAAAAGTCAAAAATTATACCATTATCTAATTATGGAAATATTTCTACAAAGTGTCGGCTACAATTTTGTGGTTCTCTTAAGATAAAAATTTATTGTTTAAATATTGAAATCGTTAAATTAATCAGTTTGAACTTTAGCATTTTTCTGGCGAATTTCTTCAATTTTAAGATTATAAATTTTTTTGCTATTTATTATACATATATAAATAGAAAAAATAAAAATGGGTATTGATTCTAAATATTCTCTTACAGGTTATTTAAGAAAAACACATTCTGTTATTTAAAAACAAATATACATTCTCATAAAAATTATTTAAAAAATATCCTTTACTCCAAAAAATATTGAAAAATTTCTTTTTTAAAATTGCTATTCACTGTAAATAAGATACAATTGTAAAAGGAAAATTATTTAATCTATTAAAATTATTAGAAGGTATTTCTTTTGTGTTTATATTTTGTTTTAAATAAAGTGAAAGATATTTATTTCCCCCCTTTTACTTCAATTAGCATGACATAATTAAAAAAGAAACTTTTTGCATTTTAAATTGATATTATTTTAAAACGTTTTCTTTGAGTGTGACTGAGATGAATGTTATGGCATTTTTGATTTTTTGTAATATTTATTAGTTGAAAATAAGTAAGCCAATAAACAGCTAAATGTAATCTATAAATATTATATAATTATTAAAGTAATCAACTTTTGATTCTTTGGATTATGAAAAACAAATAGTTTCTTCTTCATTAAAAAAGGAGCAAGAATGTAATTTTTACTTCACTTATTATTTTTGTGACTTTCATTATTTAAGTAATATAAATACCAATATATATATATATATATATATATATATAT
>JAPDSC010081360.1:0-14391 GCA_026290005.1 Latrodectus geometricus | reverse complement strand
TATTTACAAAATAAAAATTTACTGACGAAAATAATCAAAGTATTCATATATCAAAAACTGACCATCCTATTCACTTCATTTCGTTGAAATTTGGCATTGTATATCTGCGACAAGTTTATCATATTGTGGCTGGTACGAGCTTATTGCAATGCATAAACACGAAATTCAATATTCATCTATTAAATGCGACCAATGTTTGTTTTTTGTTCATTGTTGAAAAAGCAGATTTGCAAAAATACCTCGATCCAAAGTAGGATTTCAAATACAAAATCAATTTGTAAATATTTGGAAATGTTTCCTCAGAAATTAATTTCTAAAAATCAGTATCGCTAAATATGCTCTGGATTTAAGAAATATATCCCATCTTAATTTAACAATTTCTTACTCGACCGTGACTGATGTGATATTATATATGTCCTATTTTTTCAGATACTCCATCAATGTTGACATTTTCTTCAAATGGAAATACCATAAAATCGAGTATTTCTTTGAACCTAATTAAGTCAGCGAATCTTCTTTCAAATTCTTCAAGCAAAACAAGTAAGTATTAAGCGAAATCTTCGAAGTCTCGGCTTGGATTATGGATGCACTCTTCCTCCATATTTTTGAAGTTTCTCAATTCATGTTTTCTTAATTGAGATGCATACCTTTCTATAGTTTTTTTAAATGTTTTAATCGCGATCATCATGTCCATTTTAGGTTTTAAATCGTAAATTTTTGCACAGTTTGTTTTGGGTTTTAAACTTTAGACTGAAGTAAATTTTTATTTTAAATAATTCATTGATTCTATGTCATAAGTCATAAATTAAATTGTTAATATCTGAGGTCATTATCGGGATGGTCGCGTGGACTATCTAAAATGTCTTCGCGGTCTACTAGTCGACCGCGGTTGGCGTCTTGGTCACCCCTGGTATATTGGTCTATAGTCCCTAAATATTCATAACACATTTTATTGAATAGGATGGATTATTACGTCCACTGAGCTATATAAAAATAAAGATTTCTCAAAGAGTCCCTTCCACCGATCGAATCACACTCTTGACAAGGAAGGCAAAAAAATGAAAATCATTATGTGCGAGCTCAGTGGAAGAAAGGCAAATCAAATAACGCGAATCTGGATGTAGTATTCAAATTAATACACTTTTACATGTAAGTAATATTACTAAAATTTTGCTAATTTCCTTACAAAAACTGAATATAATTTGCAAAATAAGACTAAAATCGGAAGTTAAAGATTAAATTGATGTTGTGTTTTATTCTTGTAAAAAATTAAAAGGGAAAAAAACTGGTATGATAGGATTTTTCAGTTTGGTTTATGCTTAGTTTACTACTGAACATACATAATTAATATTTCATGTCCTTTGATTATTTGTCTGTCCATGTCCTTTGATTACGCCAACATCCAAAACCTAAAATCGCTCTGCCACATTTCAGGCATTGAATTAGAACCTTATTTCTGTTATGCAATGCTTTAATTGTCAGCGATTCAACCATACAGCCGAAATGTGCCATATGACACCTCGTTGTGTCAAGTGTGCAGGCCCACACAACACAAGAAACTGTGAAATCGACAGGATGGAGACTCCAAAGTGTTGCAACTGCAACGGGAGTCATTCGGCTAGTTATAAAGGCTGCTCCAACTTTCCCAAACCAAGAAAATTTAATTTACCTCACAACCCTATTACCCAGAAAAAAGCTTAAAGAACGATCAGACCTGAGTTCACTTATGCAAATGCAGTCAAGAACAACACCACCCCCCAACCCAATCTAATGAACCTAGATGAAATACCAAATGATACTACTAAAAATGATATTACGGCAATACTGCAAATTGTTCAAGAAATTAAATCAATTTTTAATGGCATTTCCCCAGCAGAACTGCTTAAAGAAATTAAAAACACAACTTCCCCCATGGATAAGTTATTTATTCTAGTGAAATACATTAAGTAAATATTTCAACATATCAATTTTTATCTCCTGTACTCTTCTTTTTTCTTTTTTGTTTTCTTTTTTTATTTTTTGTAATAAATATATAATTTCCTTCAACCATAGTTTGAATATTTTCTGGCGATTTTTGAAAATCGTTAACCCCGCCCCTTTAGAGCACCTTTTAACTTTAGGCCAATCAGAAACAGCTATAGTCCTAACATCATTTCTTTAAGCCGAGGGTTAAGGATCTATTGATCCAGGAACCTCGAAACTAATGCCTGTGGCATCTACTTCATGTCCTTTGATTATTGTACCACCATCATTCACAACCTTTATTTGCTTTATTTATGATACATTTTATGCTAAAAGAATTTGAAATATGCCAAGTTGTATATTGTTATGTAAAATTAAAAATATCTTAAGTATTAAATTTCTTCTTAATTTATTTACATTGTGGTGTAAATAAATAATTATTAGTAAAAAATGCTTATAGTTTAGTTATGAAATCTAAGAAAATTATGAACTAAATTGATTTTAAAAAATTTGAGATATTTCTCCTAAATTGACAATTTGTAATTTCATATAATGAACAAAAAATCTCCATTTTTATTTTGAAAAAAATCAAAAATGTTTTAATTTGAAAAGTCGCTGAAGTTTCACATTTTATTTATTTATATGTTTAATTTTTAATTTATTTATATTAAAAAGTAAGCAAACAATGATCTTCAAAGCATGTTTTATCTGTTCTGTTCAAACTGTAAATCTTCCCACTAAAGTTGTAGTTTTCTAATTTCCATGGGACCACTACAAAATTTTGTTTGTATTTGACACAATGATTAGAACGCGTATATTAATGCGTGAGATCAATTTAAGAAAAGATCCTTCTTATCCAGGCATTTATTTGATTACATTTTCAATTTCATTATGTTATTTTTAATATCTAAACTGTGTTAATATTTATTTTCACTTGTGTGCTTTCTTCTTTATAACAAATATATCCAATGAAATAGCATATAAATTTCAACAAATTAATTTAGAATGGAAAAAATGTTTCGGAACTAAAAGGGTCTTTGACTAGGCGAACATTACTTTCAGTGGCCCAAAAGATTTTTGACCCAATAGGGTTTACAAGCCCAGTTACATTATATCCTAAATTATTGTTGCAAGAAAATTGGAAAGCAAAATTAAGTTGGGACTCTAATTTGTCGGAAGAAGTCTGTGTCAAATTCTGGAATTGGTTCAAAGACCTACACCTCTTGGAACATCTAAAAATCCCTAGACGTATAATAATTGAAGAGCCGGCATCAGTTTCCTTGCATATATTTTGTGACGCTTCTGGACTCTCTTATGCAGCGGTAGTCTACATGAGAAGTGTAAAGCAGGGAAATATTTATGTGCAATTGATAATGGCTAAATCAAGAGTTTCACCATTAAAGAAGATGTCTATTCCTAGATTAGAATTGATGGCTTGCACTATTGGAGTAAGGATTACGGATTTCGTGAAGAAAGCTTTGGACTTGAAAGATGTTAAAGAATATTTTTGGACTGACTCTGCCACAGCGTTATATTGGATTTGTCATAAAGAACCATGGGGAGTTTTTGTACAAAATCGAGTGAAGGAAATACGAAATCTTTCAAGTATAGAAGATTGGCGACATATTCAAGGGTTACACAATCCCGTTCCACTTTAGACAACCATTCCGGTCCCTCCCACCAACGGGAGTTAATCAATTTTTCAACAGAACAACCTCTTGAAGGCAAATCTGCGGGATTGTAAATATTGAAAAGACTAAATTAAAATTACCAAAAATAGAATTAACGAGATCTGGCGGTGAGATCAAAGATTGGTTAATGTTTTGGAGCCAATTTAAAAGAATTCATGATGATCCAAATATGGAGTTAGAAGACAAATTCCAGTATCTTATTCAATGTATGATACCTGGTACTAGGTCAAAAGAAATAATAGATAGTTACCCACCTACAGCAGAAAATTATAATAAAGCCATTGAGAGTTTGAAAAGGAGCCATTGAGAGTTTGACTAGGTTTGGAAGAGAAGAGCTGCTTATTGAATATTATGTTAGAGAACTTTTAGGACTTGTGATTAAAAATGCTACAAATAGCAAATCTAAATTAAACATCATTAATTTTTATGATAAATTAGAATCTTATTTGAGATCTTTAGAATCAATAGGAATGACATCTGACAAGTACGCTGCAATGTTATTTCCTTTGGTGGAATCTTGTATACCGGAAGATGTTCTTCGAATTTGGTTAAGAAATCCTAACCTTAATGAAGAAGACAAATCCTATTGTAAGGAATTGAATAATTTACTGTCTTTTTTAAGAGCTGAGGTAGAAGGAGAGGAAAGAATTTCATTAGCTAAAACAGGAATAAAACACAATGAATATATTTTGAAGAAACACAGACCTATCGAAACAGAATTGACTCAGCCAACTGCCAGTGATTTATTTGTCGGTAATAAAGATGATCCCAAAGTATTATGTGCATTTTGCGGCAAGTCACATTTAAGCAAAGACTGTTTCTATGGACAAAAAATGTCACTTGAAGAAAGAATGGATATTTTAAAATCCAAAAAATGTTGTTATGCATGTTTGAAGATCGGGCATAGAGCCGAGTCCTGCCGCTGCAAAATACGATGCATATGTTGCGGTAAGAAACATTATATTATTATGTGTCCGAATTTTAAGCCTACGAAAATAAAAAATCAAGAAAAAGCCGTAGAAGCAGAAAGTAGTTCTATATCCAATTTGTGTCAAACAAAAGAAGTATTGCTGCAAACGTTGATAGTGACCATTGCATCTCAAGGAAAAAGGGGTAATGTCAGAGCCCTTATTGATCAGGGTTCTGAGCGATCCTACGTTCTAAAGAAAGTTGTTGATGAAATGGGCGTATTGCCGAGCAAAAAAGAAGTTTTGACACATATTGTATTCGGAGGAAAGTTTTCTAAAAATGAGCACAGGTGCTATGACATGAAACTTATGAACATAAATAGTGAATTTTCTTGCAACATTCAAGTTCTAGATCAGCCTACCATTTGTGGAACTATTCTTTGCGTCAAAAATGGAACAATAATTGCGGAATTATTGGAAAATAATATTTTCTTGACTGACGTTGGAGAAAAAGACACAGAAATGGAATTGCTAATTGGGGCTGATCATGCAGGTGCTTTGTACACAGGAAAAATAATAGATCTCAAAAGCGGTCTTGTTGCAATGGAAACGCGACTTGGTTGGGTTGTAATGGGGAAAGTGAAAACCAACCACAAAGCTTCTACAGCCACTTCACTTCTAAACCAGAGTAGCAATATTAGTGACTTATGGAATTTAGAGTCTATAGGTATTCAAGATCCTTATGAGCCACAAAACAAACTAGAACTAGAGAATGCTGTGAGAGAAAATCTTATAAAAACAATGACGGTTGAAGATGGAAGATATGAGGTAAAACTTCCTTGGAAATGTAAAGATTATCTGCATGATAACAGAATTCTGTGTGAGAAAAGGTTAGAAAAGACTGCAGAAAAATTACTTTCACGAAATAGATATGAAGCTTACAATGCAGTTTTAGAAGAATGGCTGCGAGAAGACATAATAGAAGTAGTACCCCCTGAAGAATTGACTAAACCGTCTTGTTACCTGCCACATAGAGGAGTCTTCAAAGAAGGAAACCATGTAACCACCAAAGTTAGACCAGTTTTTGACGCGTCAAGTAAAGTGAAAGGCCATTGTTCACTAAACGAAGCCTTAGAAAAAGGGCCAAACACCCTTGAGCTCATACCCAATATTTTATTGAAATTCAGGGAAAATAAAATAGGAGTTGTCTCTGATATAAAGAAGGCATTTTTGCAAATCTCAGTCTGTCCAGAAGATAGAAATTTTCTTAGATTTCTGTGGTGGAGAGATGTCTCTAAGAAGACTATTGAAGTTTTGAGACATAAAAGAGTAGTTTTCGGGGTTACAAGCTCTCCTTTCATACTGGGGGCAGTGATACAGAATCATTTAGACAATGCAGCTCCTGAGGTAAAAGAAATAGCACAGAAATTAAAGAAATCATTTTACGTGGACAATTGTGTAACTTCAGTAAAATCTAAGCAAAAATTTCAAGAGTTTGTTGAAACATCTACAAAGTTAATGGCGGAAGCAAAAATGGAATTAAGAGGTTGGGAGTCAAACAGCTTAGAAGAACTAGAAAAGGAAAGTGAAATAACATCGGTTTTGGGACTGTTCTGGGACAAAAGAGAAGATACTTTGTTTTGCAAAGTTAATATTTCGGAACTAAAAGGGTCTTTGACTAGGCGAACATTACTTTCAGTGGCAAAGAAGATTTTTGACCCAATAGGGTTTACAAGCCCAGTTACATTATATCCTAAATTATTGTTGCAAGAAAGTTGGAAAGCAAAATTAAGTTGGGACTCTAATTTGTCGGAAGAAGTCTGTGTCAAATTCTGGAATTGGTTCAAAGACCTACACCTCTTGGAACATCTAAAAATCCCTAGACGTATAATAATTGAAGAGCCGGCATTAGTTTCCTTGCATATATTTTGTGACGCTTCTGGACTCTCTTATGCAGCGGTAGTCTACATGAGAAGTGTAAAGCAGGGAAATATTTATGTGCAATTGATAATGGCTAAATCAAGAGTTTCACCATTAAAGAAGATGTCTATTCCTAGATTAGAATTGATGGCTTGCACTATTGGAGTAAGGATTACGGATTTCGTGAAGAAAGCTTTGGATTTGAAAGATGTTAAAGAATATTTTTGGACTGACTCTGCCACAGCGTTATATTGGATTTATCATAAAGAACCATGGGGAGTTTTTGTACAAAATCGAGTGAAGGAAATACGAAATATTTCAAGTATAGAAGATTGGCGACACATTCAAGGGTTACAAAATGCATTCTAAAATTTTACAGATAATGTAGTTTTTTTTCAAAAAAAAAAAAAAAAAAAAAAAAAAAAATTTTGTTTTTTTTAAAATTTTTTTTAAAATTCTATACGTTATAAAATATTTACAATAAACGTTAAAAAAAATCTGCACGAAAAAAAAAAAAACTTTTAACTGTAGAGATAATATTTAACTGTGAAAATTATCGATAAACCGTCATTTCGTTCTTACACGAAAGTTATCCCTGTGGCATTTTGTCTAGTAAGTAAATAATTTATATTGTATAAATTAATTAATGTAATTGTAGTATATAATAAATATTAAATGTTTTTTTGTAAGTTTTTTTATTCAAATTAATTTTATTTTCCTCTAAGCATTGTAAAAAAATACTAAAATAGTTTTACACGTGGTAAAATACAGTAAGGCAACACGTGGTAAAATAAATTAAGTTCATATACAATAAAATGAGTGTTTATTAATTTGTGGTCTAACGCTGGTATGTATATTAAATGCTATTGTTAATATTTCGTGAGATTTTGGGAAATCTCTTTGAAAGTATGAAATCTTGAAAATAGGCTTAATAATTTCCCGGCTATTAATATTATTTAAAGTTAATTATTTTAAAATTGTTATTATATATTATTTTAATTTTTATATTGCTCTTTATGAAAATGTACTTTTGTTTAGACGTTTTGATACTTCAGTGAGATAAATATATTATATCGTTATTTTCATGTTTCCTTCGTTACATTTGCATACGTGCATTTGATATTCCCTCATCCATTTTAACTATCGAACATAAATTCATATTTAGAAGCTTGATCCTAGTATAGACTGCTAAATTTGTGGGATATTAACATGTTTGGATACATTTCAATATAGTTCAGAAAGGATGTTATTAAACAAGAAACGTTAATAATGTTTAAGTAAAAATCATGTGTATTACAATTTTACATGATTTTTATTACATAGGAATGTAATGTATGTAGTACCTCTTCGGCGTTTAGTTCCTCATTTTGCATTACCCTACATTTGAGTCAGTAATTGAGTATCATGCATAGTATCTTGATCTATTAAATATGAAAGAATTACTTTAAAATGTTAGTATCTGTCTGTTTTCACATAAGTTATTTTTAGGCTGGATAGAAAATGCAATAATTGCATCAGTAATATATTCAGCTATTGTGACAGTAAAACTTATGCAGCATAATCCAAAAGGAGTTAAGATGAAATTTTTATCTCAACTTTATTCGTAACATATTGTTTCAGAAACCTATGGGGAGGGTGAATGTGGCCTATTACGTATTGAATGGATGTGCTCTTACTCTGTTTAATCTTAAAATATTTTTGGTTATGTGTGAAGTCATAAGTTGTATGTGTACTGTCATTTTGTGAAATTCAAATTGGCAATTTAAAAAAAATTAGCAATTTACATTTTTGAAAATTTTTGAAGTATAATTTTTTAATTTGGAGGCTGTAGAAATGAAATCAGTTAAATATTTTAAATTTATATTTTATTTAGTGTTAAATTAGAGCTAGAATAATCAATGTGGTAATATCTGATTAATTAAACATATTTGTAATCTGATCTGTTAAACATATTTGTAATTTTTCAGTTAATCAAAAGAAAATTATTAAAAAATTGATTGGATATATTTTATTAATTGAGTGTAAATAGTAATATTGATATTTTGAACTTTGATTTGTTATATAAAAATTTTTTAAAATGTGTAAAATTTAATCTTTAGTTTTGTATTTATTTCTTACGTAATGAAACATTATGTAAGAAATATTATAAAAATTAATGTAATCAAAATTATATAAGTAATATAACATAAGTAAATATAATTAAATATTTGGATATTTTGATGTTTGATTTAAGATATTTTTGATATTTGATTTTTGATATTTTAAGATATTTGGATATTTTGATTTAAGATTGAAAATTGCAAGAGATTGTGTTATTGAAAGTTTAAGTTTGAGGACAATATAGATTTTAAAAATCAAATATTAATAATAATGTGATGTAATTTAGGTTGCAGTACATAAAGTAAAAATTGAAAATCATTCCAAATCCATTCCAGCAAATAAGATTTTATAAAGTCTTTAATTGATAAATACTAGTATTTTATTGGCAAACTTTTTTTTTTATTAAATTTCTTATTTAGATAGTAGACAGATTTCCATTATTTAAAACAAATTTTTACTCCGAAAACTTTAACTCCTTTAATATCTTATATTTTGCTTGGGATATTTTAGGTTAGCCATCGTAACTCAAAAGGCTACAAAAATGTCGGGAGGAATTGCATCACTTGCATTGAAAGATGAAGATGTCACCAAGTTTCTTGCTTCATCTACTCATATTGGTAATGAGAATTTAGATTTCCAAATGGAACAATATGTTTTTAAAAGGAGGAGTGATGGTAAGTTTTTAAGAATTGTTTTTATTGTTGATGATTTTTAGAAATGTTCTATTTTTATGGTTTAATGTATCAAAAATTATTGTTAAAATTGTAAATTGCTCTAAACTAATAATTTAAAATAGTAATATTTCACAATTTTTATTTTAAATATTTAAGCATCTGAGAAATATTTCTTACAAGTATAAATTCTCTTGTGCACTCTTTTACAAATCGTAAATTATTAGGTTTTATCTTAGTTTTGAAGATTAAATTTTTTTTAGCAGGATACTATTTCAAACATTACTGAGGTGAAAGCTTTCTGCAAATTACTATAAATGGATTATTAATACTTCATTTTATAAAATTTATAGACATAAATATTGCTTATGGACATATATTTGATTATGGTATTATATTATAATAAAAATGTGTATTTTAAGTCAGTGTAAACAGGAAATTATCTGCAAATTGAATTTTATATAGTTATAAATATGTATTTTATTTCAATTCTTGTAAATCTAACAAAAATTATTTTCAATATCCAAAAGTATAGAATGCTATTCATCCTAAATCTCTGATTAGCTAAGATTGCACACTTGAGTATAATTTCTTGTGTCAAAGTTTTTTAATTGTGTGTTCTTTGTAAAATTAAGCCTTGTGTCAAAACAAACAAACAAGCAAGCAATAAATTTGAGCTTTTCTTTCTATTGATTCTTGAAATTAAGTTGATTACATTATGTTCTATGATACTGATATTTGCTGATTTTATAATGCCTAACAAGTTTTAGACTAATATTGTATTTGTGGATTAACAATATTGCGAATGTAGTTAATATTTATTGTATTTTACAAAAGAATGGTTAAATTTAATTACTAGACATTTTTCTTAAAATTCTTTTCTATATTTATCAGTTGCATGTCAAGAGTACCATCTATCAATAAAGTTTTAAAATCCTCCAATTCATTTTCTCTCAAGAAAATGAGAAGGATTTCTCTATTAGCTTAAATGTTTGTCACATTATTGCAAGAAAATAAAGTAAGATCAGACATCTTTTTTAAAAAAAATTAATGCATCATGAAATTTAATTATAATGAAATTACATATTTATAAATGAAAAGCTTAAATTTTATAGATTTTTTATGAAATATCACTCAATTTTTATTTTTGACTCATTTTAATATATTAATGAGTAGGTGATGTACACACTTTTACTTATTTGAAGAAAAGTTCATTTGTATGGCAAACATTTATAAACATTAATTTCCTCCCTTTAAATATTACTTAAGTAATGAAAAAATAAATGAATTCATTTTTATTTTTTGGTCTTCATGAAGTTGATAAATATTGAAATTACTTTTGTAATAGTGAAAAATTTTCAAATTTATTTCAATGAAGTTCCTCATTTCTTTTAAATTTTTTATTATAACTGTTAATTTCAAAGTGAGAAAAATGTTATAAATATTAAAAATTCCTCATTTTAAAAACTTAATGTGCATATATATGTTCTGTATATATTGTCATAAGTTTTTAATATTAAAGATTAAAGCAATATTTTACAGGTTATTAAGACTTGTATATCTTTTGTTTGATTATTTAGACTTTTGAAAACTATTCACAAGTCAATAGCATATTTTAAATTTTGTAAATTTTATACTCTTGTATGTAAATTATCAAGTGCTCTAATCTTTGAACAATTTGAAGGTTTGATATTTAGGATGGGATATATTAGTCAGATGTTTTTTAAAATGAATTCCAAATCACTGTAATCCCAAGTTTAAATCCTATTTATAGTTATCCTTCCATTAATAAACTATGTTATTGTGTATTGAAGTGATACAAGTAGAATGAAAATGTATGAACTCTCTTTTTAGGTATCTATTTGATCAATTTAAAAAAGACTTGGGAAAAGCTGCTTTTAGCTGCTAGAGCCATTGTTGCCATTGAAAATCCAGCAGACATTTGTGTTATCTCTTCTAGACCCTTTGGTCAACGAGCTGTGCTCAAATTTGCTTCTGCCACAGGTGCCACTGCAATTGCTGGCCGCTTCACTCCAGGAACATTTACCAATCAAATTCAGGCTGCCTTCCGTGAACCAAGACTCTTAGTTGTAACTGATCCACGTATTGATCATCAACCATTGACTGAAGCATCTTATGTTAACATTCCAGTCATTGCTTTTTGTAATACAGATTCACCTTTGAGATATGTGGATATTGCAATTCCTTGCAATAATAAAGTAAACTACTTATAAATGTTGAGTTGCATTAATTTTAAATGGTAGAAAATTTTTTGTTATAAATTTTTATTTTTAATTTTTTAGGGGGCTCATTCTATTGGTTTAATGTGGTGGATGTTGGCAAGAGAAGTATTGCGAATGCGAGGAACAATTAGTCGAGAATTGAAATGGGACGTTATGGTAGACTTATACTTTTACAGAGATCCAGAAGATGTAAGTTTCTATTATTTTATAACTTTATTTTTCTGCTTATTTACTAACCACTGTTCTTTCATTTCTAAGTTGTCATTACTGAAAATAAGATTTTAAAATATTTTATTTTTTTGCTTATTTATATATGTATGTATTTAAAATATAATAGTTATCAATGTTGAAAATTTAATGGATTAAAGTTTAATATACTTAATGTCACAATACAATTGTAGTTGCTTTCACTATATTCCAAATAAAAATTCATATTTTGATTTCCATTGTATTCAGTGTTTAAATATATAAATTTGTACTTGATATTTAACCAGAATTTTTATCTAGATTTGAAAACAATTCTAAAAATTTTTCTAAAAATATTAAAACTTTATTAATTGAATTATATTTATAGTTTATTTATAGTATTACATTATTATTTATAGTAATATATTATTTATTATATTGATACTTTATTTATAGAATTTAAGATTATTTGAAAGTTTTTAAAAATCTGACATTGCTTTCTAACATATTATTAAATTTCTCTATATTATTGATCAGTATTCAAAATTTTTATGAATTTTAAGGCCCATTTGGAAACACAGATCTAAACTGTTTTTGTGTAGAGGAATAGTTTGGTTTCCAATTTTTTAGCATCAAGAGGCCATGTAAATGTTCATGGGATATTCAAAGTAGGATATATGATTTTGGCTTTTAGGGCAATCTGTTTTTTATGCAAAATTCTTATGTTCCCATGGTTCTTAACTTCATATTATTACTATTTTCCCAATACTTTTAATCATCCTGAAGGTGCTGAAACTTTTTTAAGTGCACTTTTTAACACATCAGTGCTGTACTTCAACTTTCACTTTCTGTGCATCATCTTTTGCATGATTCTGTTTTCAATATCTTATCAAGGGCCAAACATGCATTTAATTAAGGGGACTACAAACATCTGTTAATAAACTTTCTGCATTGTGTGCTAATAACATGAAGAAAGCTATACACTATCCCCTAGTTAGAATAATTGTGCTCATTTCTCCAAGAAAACTATTCTCCACTATGATCCTATTTACATTAACAATACACCTATATCTGTGGTCAGTCAAGTAAAATTCTGTTGAGTGATATTTGACTAAAAGTTTGACCTTTATCATCAGTGAAGTAGGGTGAGCAAATGTTTAAAGTATTCAACATGCTCAAAACACATTAGGGTGCTGATTGCATGTCACTCCTTTGAGTTTATAAATCACTAATTTATCTCAATTTGACTTGGTTGTGTTTATGGGTCAGCTAAATCTTTTTTTATGCAGACTAGACACTGCTAATCATTTTACTTGGAGAATATGCTCTGTTGTAGTCAACACATTGACCATCCAGAATCTGCAATATGCTAACAATTTCTTTTTGACCTGTAACATATGTAGCTGACTCTCAATTGTTATTGTAAGATCATGCTTGACCTTCATCCTTTACTTTACGTTCTATAGTTTAAACTCCTGCACTTTTGAGATTTTGTGATGTTCACTCTTCAACATCCCATTTTTTTACTAGAACTGAATCATATTTCATATTTATTCTACATGACACCCATATTTTGAAAAATAGACTTGTACAATCATCATAGATACCAAATCTTTCCAGTAATTATAGGAAATCTGACTGCTACTGTTTCTCAGTGGTTATATTTATCAAATTGCTGTCAGTATGTTATACACACCAGTTTTCATTGATATCGTTTTCGAAAACACTAGACATATGGGCTGTATTGTAGTTACTGAAAACATTACTCTTAGCTACAGTCTCCATACCTCCTATTCCATTTTCACTTTTGTAGCAACAGTTATATATCTTTCTCTACAGCAGGTGAACTTAAGTTATTCTTTTAAATGTATGTACACTGTCAGTTTTAGTATTTTAAAACCTTTGAGGAGCTGTAGTTTTCATTGTCACTTATTTGTGTCTAGAATTTTCAGAAAATTGAATTTCCTTGCTGTAAAGGATAATATATTATTCTGTTGAATCCCAGCATTGCATAGGTTTTAATTGCAACTAAATGATGCAGCTGCTAAAGTTGCATCATGATCATCTATGCCATCAGTTCCCTACCTGATGTGTATAAAAATTTTAATAAGTAAATATATTCTCTGGCACAAGTTGTGGAACCTGTAGTTTAGTAATATGCTCTATGCCATGATTCCATCCTTCATATCAGTGAAGATTTTACTGTTAAGAAGTACTGATGTTAGATTTACTCTTCTTCATTTGAGACTTAACATTTCACACAATGACATTTGCTTTTAAATAAATTAAATGCTTGGTGTGTAATGTGATGAACTGTTTACTGTGATTAATATTTTAATTACATGCTTTGTTTTTAATTCTTAGATTTATATTTTTTAAAAGTGATATTTCAACTTTGTTTGATTTGTTGGGAAGACACCTAACAGAAATTTATTTCCTAAGCTTTAGAATTTATTCATTTTACTTTAATTTTTAAAATTTGTAATTGTTTTTGTTAGTGGTTTTAATATTATTATTTTATATTTTAATTATAATGTTATATACAAATAGTTTTATATTTCAGCAAATTATAACATTTAATTATTATTGCATGGGTTTAAAAAAGTTAATTAAAATCAAAATATTGGTGCAGCTTGCCCTTGTCATAAAACTTAACCAATCTAGGGGGGAAAAGATACTTTAATTTTAGTCATTTATTTAAGTTTAAAAT